>CM059192.1:12548725-12614161 GCA_030323885.1 Branchipolynoe longqiensis | reverse complement strand
TAAAATTGCTGGTACCTCACGTGCTTCCTTCTCCCTAGCCCACGTCTACCCGAGGCTTATACCTCGGGAAAACAACAGTTATCCATCATCTATACCCAGGTAAGATTCGTATAACTTTACTATTTTACCTCGGTACTACGCCTCTGGCTACTCGTAGACCAGGGAGAAGGAAGCACATCCAGGTCCAGCAATTCGCATAATCTACTCACAATGTGAGGACATTTGTTGAGTAGCTCTGGCTGTTTTCTACATGAACTAATATACCAAACAGGTTAGTATCATTTTTGAAAGGATACGATGGTATAGTTCATGTTAGCATTCACATAAATCAAGTTGTTTAAACTTTCTATTGAATATTAACTGAATTACAGGTTAATTAAGATGTGTCGTAACATTGTGAGAATAATGCAGCCATTATTCTTTGTAATGACACCCGTTGCCGAACGGACAGATGTTTGGCACATGCCACTAACATCGTTAGGATTTATTCCTGGGTTTCTTTTAGATTCCCCAATATTTTTTAAGCGTACCTCCGAATCCGTAGTATTTTCTCCAACTTGCTGGTCACAAAAGCCACAGGTGGGAGAAGTTTATTGGACAGAGTGTGGGAGGCTACCACTACACTAGTCCCTACCCCTCGTATGGTTGTGGTTTGTTTTTCATACCATTTACCTATGACACTTAAATTCCCACACGCCTGTATTAAAAACGGTTTAAATACAGATTTAACACCTTGATGCACACTTGGTATTACATTGTCTTATTTACCTGTGTGACATTCGCCTTGAGCATTGCCTAACCTTTGGTTTTGGTCATTGCAGACCCCCAGCTATGGCTATGAAGCGGAGTAAGGCTGATGCTCCGCGCATTTTTACAAGGTTATTAAAACCAATATTCTCCCAGATGGCTAAGAAGGGACACGTTATGTTTCCTTTTATTGATGATTCGTTTATTGTTGCACAAACACCACAACATTGTCAAACAGCAGTAGACGAGCTATGTGAGACATTTAAAAGGTTAGGTTTCTACATACTTGAAACTAAATCAGTTTTAACACCCAGAAAGAAATTAAAGTTTCTGGGTTTTGTTATTGACACAACAGAGATGACTATTTCATTAACGAAACAGAAAGTTGATAAATTTACAGCTACAGCAAGTCAATTATTACATTTGCTTAAGCCAAAGATAAGACAAGTCGCAATGTTGATAGGACTGATGCCCTGGCTAATCTATATGGCAAAGCCCATATTAAATGACTAGAAATAGATAAGAACTTAGCATTGGCTCACAATAAAGGGAACTTTGAACGGCCCATGACAATTTCGCAAGAAGGCCTGCAGGATATTATGTGGTGGCTGATACACATTGAGAATTCACCTAACCCCATTAGAATGGTCGAACCTAATACAACAGTTACGACTGACGCTTCACTAGAAGGATGGGGGGCTCATAGGGACCAACAGGCAACAGGTGGTCGATGGATGGAAAATGAAATCTCTGACCATATAAATGTCCTATAGCTCAGAGCTATTTATTTAGGACTATGTAGTCTGGTTAACCTACCTAGACATCATGTAAGGGTATTAACAGATAATATGGCAGCTCTGGCTTACATATCTAATATGGGAGGGACTTGGTCCAAACCATGTAACCAGTTAGCCAAACTAATTTGGGACTGGGCAGAGGAACACAACATTTGTCTAACATTAGCACATATCCCGGGCAGTCAAAATACCTTGGCTGACAGGAAAAGTAAACATTTCCATGACCAACGAGAATGGTCCTTAAATCATAGTATTTTCAATTACATTTGTGACAAATGGGGCAAGCCAGACATTGATTTGTTTGCATCACAAAACAGCAGAAAGTTACCTCAATATGTGTCATGGCATTCAGAGCCAGAAGCCTGGAGAGTGGATGCATTTTCTCTGATTTGGAATAATAAATTTTATTACATATTCCCACCATTTAGCATTCTCAGCAGAGTGGCCCAGAAGATCAAGATGGATCACTCGCACACAGTACTGATAGTACCGGAGGGGGGCACACAACCACGGCTAGCAGCAGTGAAAGTAGAAGCAAAAGACATACTCAGGTTTCCACGAGAAAGGAACAACCTACATCAAGGGCCACTGACAGTCCACGGAGACGTGTCAACGACACCCCTTTTGGCATTCCATTTTTAACGAAACATTTAGAACAATATGGATTAGACAAAATTACACAAGAAAGACTTATTTCACAGCCCTGGAGAAAAGGAACGGTGAAATTATATAAAGCTATTTAAACAAATGGGGTCTTCATTGTTTGCTTAAAGGAGTTAAGGAATTGCAACCTACAATAGCCGAAATTGTAAGATTTCTAAGAATGTTAGAAGATGAAGGCTTAGGATTTGGTGCAATTAATGCAGCCAGATGTGCACTTTCACTCATTCTACCAAGGATAGATGGACAAATGATTGGGAAACATCAGGTAGTGCACTGGTTTATTAGGTTGGTATATGACAGAAACCCACCTACGCCCAAATATAATAGGTTTTGGGATGTGTCTGTAGTGTTTAAGTTATTCAAATCATGGCCTAGTAATAACATTTACCAATGAAGGAACTAGGATTTAAGTTAGCAGTGCTATTTCTGCTAGTGACGGCCCATAAAGGCCAAACAATTGTGGCATTGTCTCTGGACGGAGTAGAGATAGAGGACAAGGAGGCAATGTTCGATTTGGAGCAACAACTAAAGTCGAACCATACAGGGGACCCACTGTCAATGGTACATGTAAATAGTTTTCCAGATGATCAGCGTATTTGTGTAGTGTCAGCCATTAGGGCGTATATATCCAAGCCATGTGGAGTAAGGAATAACAAACAGCTTTTGATAAGCTTTATTAAGCCACATAAGGCTATCTCGAGAGACACACTCGCAAGATGGACCATCAAGGTGCTTAAGGAGGGGGGCGTCAATACTGGATGCTATGCATCCCACTCAATGAGGGGGGGGGGGCCATGGTCTCTAAAGCAAGACAATCTCAGTGAAGAGAATCCTGGTGCATGCCGGCTGGAAGACGGCTAGATCGTTTGCAAAACATTACAACAAACGACTAGAAAAGTCAAGCGGCCTGGCAACTCGCTTACTCACCAACTAAAAAGATGGGTGAGAAACACTAAATTCTATTTTGCTACTAAAACATTTTATGTTAAAGAATAGTAAAAAGATAAAAAATGAGATTACATAAAGTTCTCCCTGGGCTACAAGTAGCCAGATGCGTAGTACAGAGGTAAAATAGTATAGTTATACAAATCTTACCTGGGTACAGATGATGGATAACTGACCATTGGTTTTTGTTTTTACTCACTGTCTCCAAGCCATGGCTACGAAGCGGAGTAAGGCAGAGGCATCTCATGTGCTCAGCGAAGATGAAGACCACTCACCACCAGCACGGGTACAAAGGTCGCCCTCGCCTGAACAAAGAGATTCGGACGAGGTGGGTGGGGTACGATACCGGCCCTGGTCCAGTTGATCTGGATGAACAAATCGCGAGATTGGTTCAACAGAAGATGGAGGAGATGTTGCCCTCCAGAGTGGCAGCCACTAAGAAAAAGAGATCTAAGGTGGCCCTGGATTCAGGTGAATCGGTGTGGGAGGATCTCTCCGAAGATCGGGCCTCCTCTGACGATGAGTCAGAGGAGGCCTGATCTCCTGAAGCCTGAGCCACAGGAGAAGTGGTTGTGTCTGCACGCAAACGCAAACACAAAAAGAAGGAGCACTCTTCAGAAGGGGACGAGTAAAAAGAAGCCTCTCATGAAAAAGAGCAAAAAGAAGATGAAGAAAAGGAGGAAGCACAAATCTTCTTCCTCTGACTCTTCATCAGACTCATCTTCAACGAGTTCGGACTGACCAAGCACGCAGGGAAATACGCGAAGTCCTGTGGAAAGAAGACGAAAAAGTGCAAGGTGCAATGGCGGAAGAAAGTGCACATAACTATGCTTATGACGAAGCCAATACAGGGGCACTTCAACACGTTTAAGCCGGCTGAAGTGATCATCAAAATGGCTGAGAAATTCACAGGGATCAAAGGGATCCCGGAATCTGCCATTAAGGAAATGGATTCGGAAGTCAGGCTCAGCGAAGTACACAAAGGGGTACTCTCAGCCCTCATGGCCATCGCGCATATAGCCAACAGGATGAGTGCGGAGAACAAGTTCTCATCGCTGTGCGATGATATGAATGGGGGGATTGCTTTGCTGACAGTGACAAGCAACTTCCTCTCATACAGACTTTTTGAGAACGTGTTCAAGGCTGTCTGCATGGATGCAGGCAAGGAGGTAGCCAGGTCAAAGAAGGTCACCGATAATGACAGGAAGGAATATACGTTATTCCTTGCCCCCAAGCCCATTAAGGGAAAACCACTGAACAAGACGAAGATGTTCAGTGGGCACCTCCAGCACTTGCTTAAACAAGTGGAGATGGGATCAAAGTGTGGCAAACATATGGAAATGGACAAGAAGAAGTCTGCAGACGTGAATCCTAACCGCTTCAAGAAGATGAGGCATGATTTTTGAAACCGGCGAACCAGCCAACGTGGAGGCCGGTTCGGGATGAACTTCAGCTTCCAGGCCAGGGGAAGGGGCCGGAGGCAGTCCTTCGGCTGGAACGACGGGAACAGGCCCTTCAAGAGGGAGTTCAATGCCCAGAACACGTTCCCCCACCCAGGGAACAAATAGAAGTGGCAACGCAAACACCAGTAAGCATATTTCAAGCTGGTAACCTCAATAACTGCCTACTGGAATGACATAGCAATACGGATAATTTAACTATCCTTAGTCTAGGGGAAGGAATAAGAATACCCTTGATAGAAGAACCTATTCAAAATAGCATACCTTTCCCATACTGTTTTCATGGTTCAGAACATGAAACGTTAGATAATCAAGTCCTTAACCTCTGTGAAAAAGGCATCATGGGGAATTCATATCTAATATTTTCTTGCGACCCAAACCAAATGGAGATGTAAGACTAATTTTAGATCTAACATTATTCAATAACTTTGTAGAATACAAACATTTAAAAATCTTTTCCTTAGACACAGCAAGAGACTTAGTAACGCAAGGCTCCTGGCTAGCCAGTGTAGATCTTACACAGTATCTATCTATAAACTTGATTGGAAATATCTCAGATTTTGTTGGAACGGCAAACTTTATGAGTTCACATGTATGCCGAATGGACTGGCTTACTGTCCACGCATTTTCACAAGGTTACTTAAACCAATTTTTTCCAAGATGGCTAGGGAAGGACATATTATCTTTCCTTATATTGATGATTCATTTATTGTTGCACAAACACAACAACAATGCCAGACAGCAGTAGACAAATTATGTAAAACATTTACAAAATTAGGGTTCTACATAATGAAACTAAATCAGTACTAACACCAACAAACAAGATAAAGTTTCTGGGATTCTTTATTGACACCACAGAAATGACCATTTCATTAACAGAAAAAAAGTTGATGAATTTACAACAACAGCAAATCAATTACTAAAATTTAACAAACCAAAGATACGACAAGTCGCAGGATTGATAGGAATTATGATAGCATATGCACCAGCTATTCTTTATGGCAAAGCTCATATTAAATCACCTGGAGGATGAAGGATTAGGATTTGGTGCAATTAATGCAGCAAGATGTGCGCTTTCAATTATTCAACCAAGAATAGATGGACAAACGATTGGGAAACATCAGTTGGTACACTGGTTCATTAGATCGGTGTGTGAAAGAAACCCACTCAACCCAAATATAATAGCTTTTGGGATGTGTCGATAATAGTTAAGTTATTCAAGTCTTGGCTAAGCAATAGACATTTATCAATGAAGGAACTATGATTTAAGTTATCAGTGCTGTTACTGCTAGTGACGGGACACAGAAGCCAAACGATTGTAGCACTCTCACTGGATGGATTAGAAATAGATATGGATGAGGCAACATTCGATTGAGAGACATTACTAAAGTCAAATCGCACAGGGGACCCATTGTCCACAGTACATGTGAATAGTTTTCCGGAGGATAAACGGATATGTGTAGTTTCAGCCATTAGGGCGTATATATCCAAGTCACGAGGAATTAGGAATTTCAGACAGCTACTAATCAGCTTTATTAAACTGCATAAAGCTATCTCGAGAGACACACTCGCAAGATGGACCATCAAGGTGCTTAAACAGGCAGGAGTCAATACGGGATGCAACGCATCCCACTCAATGCGTGGAGCCATGGTTTCCAAGGCAAGACTTTTAGGAATCTCAGTAAAGAGAATCCTTGCACACGCTGGGTGGAAGACGGCTAGATCATTTGCAAAACATTACAACAAACGACTAGAAAAACCAAGCGGCCTGGCGACTCAGCTACTCACCAACTAAAGATGGGTGAGAAACAAAATTCATATTTTGGACTAACAACATAGTATGGTTACAACATTAAAGTATATAGGGATAAAAAATGAGATTACGTAAAATTCTCCCTGCGCTACAAGTAGCCAGAGGCGTAGTACCGAGGTAAAATAGTATACTTATACGAATCTTACCTGGTCAGGGCCTACCCTACTACGACTATCACATTTCGCTAGAACCAAAATGAAAACACAATAGTATCCATAAATAGTTAAGATCAATTTTTTATTCTATAAAGTATGTAAAAGATTGTTGGACCCGGATGTGCTTCTTCTCTCTGACCCATGACTATCTGAGGCTAGTACCTCTGGAAAACACCAGTTATCCATCATCTGTACCCAGGTAAGATTCGTATAACTATACTTTATATATATATTTATAAATAAACAACTTATAACCACAAACTTAACATCAGATAGGATGAACTGCGAAGACTTAAAATCGCGCATCTATACAATTTTGCTATACATTGTGTCGATGGAATATTTTCACAGTTAAATGTGCTCTCCAGATAACGTGACCATGTGTGTATTCATTTAGATATTACCAGGTATCACGTGTGTGGTGCGCATATGTTAGTGTTCAAATTTGCAAGTTTTATCCACGAGTAGGGTTTACACATATTGATCAGTTGCTGACGAGACGCCCATCTCCTGGGAACTCTAATGGCCCTGTCACACTACGACGTAACGACGTCGGCTTAGGGAGAACGTGAAGAACGTTGAACTTCTCGGCGTGGTATGCAAATTGGGGCACAAGTTGAACATGGATGCAGCGTAGTGGACGAGAGAGTAACGGCGGTAAAGCGTAGTGATGGCGTCATTCAACGAGAGAGGACAACGTCACTACGCTCACAGAACGTTATGAACGTTATTCCATTGCCAGAAGAACGTTACGTGATGTTAGCTACGTCATGAGACGTTGAACGTACGTTGAATGCACGTTCTCTTGACGTTCTCCTGACGTTCCCCTTACGCCACGTGGCCATTTGCACTCGGTTTAATGTGGGTCAACGTAGTGGAACGTAGTGGAACGTAGTGGAACGTAGTGAGCAGCGTTGGAATAACGTCCGTTTAACGTCATTGACGTTCACTGAACGTGAACAGAACGTACGGCGAACGTAAACCCTTACGTTCAAGCTATGTCGAAAGTTTTGAACATGTCCAAAACCTTGACTTAACTCGACATAACACGACGTAATGTGATGTAGCTTGACGTCATTCTAACATCATTCTGACGTCATCATGACGTAACCCAGCGTAATGACGAAAAATGACCACGTTAGGCTCACGTTGACTCGTTACGTCGTAGTGTGACAGGGGTATAAGGTAAACCAAAAGACGTTGGAGTTATTTCAGCAGACAACATCGATTAGTTTCACGCCCTTTGGCTCTCTCGGTGGAACGCAGGCTAAGTGGAATTTCATAGGTCGATCCCAAAAGACCGATCATATTCCGGATTTGGTAATCTGTGGGGAAGGGGCGGGCAGGCCTGCCTGGCTGGTAGAATAGGACGAATGCTTAGAAGGCAACACACAATGCCATATATAAGAAGGGACCGGGTGTAATGGGGGAAAGATTATCGGAAGGAAACCGGTAGTTGATGTTCAGTCATGCGGACCACATATTTGAGTGTTCGGTGAAGTGTGTGGATGGCGTTGAATTGAAAATAAGCAAATCAATTTGTAGGCTACCATGAAGGGTTAGAATCACCAAAAGAGCTTTGCAGTCTAACTCCTTCGAACAACACCCCCCCCCCCCCCAACTTTCCCGTTCAGGATGATTCGAGGTTTGATCCCCATCCCAGTCAAACCAAAGCCACACAACAATAATGGTGCTTCCTTGCCTGGCGCTCAGCAGTACTGGGATATGGTAAGAACTGGTTCGCCCAGTATCAGGATCATGTGACTGAACGGGCTATGAGTTCTAGCTTGGGACTTTCAGGTGACACACGGTTGGAATGAAACGCTATTGGAATAAAACTTGATAGAATAAAACGCTATAAAACATCATATAGCTTAATCATAACAAAGTGTAATCTCAGGCGGAACGCCACATCACCCTCGACACAGTTTTGTTTGAGTTTTGCTCTCTGGCCTTTCGCGCGTTCGTTTGTTCATCCCCTCATTTCCATCCACTCCTTTTTCCTCCACACTATCTCCAATTCCATAGCCGTAGCTAGGAACTTTTGTTTCGGACGGCAGATACATTCTTGGAATGGACGAGCGCCGAAAGCACCATTAAAGCCTCAGTGGGATCTGTGGGTATGACTTTCTCCCCCACCCCCCACCCCCAAGGAATTCTTTTTAATCTGGAGGTTCTGAAATGCCATTTCTAGGTTTTTTTCATGGGTGTTTCATACCAGTGTTTTTCTTTGGTGTATTTTGTGTGTGGTCGTCGTGGTTGTGCTGGGTGGGGGGGGGGGGGGGGGGGGGGGATGCCTTGCATTCTCTATATACAGTTCTGCGACACCCTCCTTGAAATCCGCGAAATTCATCCCTTCACCTCTAGGATAGATCTTTCCGTCGCCTCTCTGATAACTCATACTCTGTTGTCCGCGATAATACTTGCAGCTTACACTTAATCCTGTGAAGTATGTGCAGACAAAGCCCAGGACCTAATGGTGCAGTCACACTACGACGCTTCTCCCGGCGACCCATCAGCGTTGAAAATAAAATCTTGCACGTCGAGAATCGTCCAACTTTTCGGCGGTTTGGGGAAAAAGTTTGGCGTCAGCACGGCGCGTTATTCGCGCGCGGCCAACGGGTGTCGATGTGTGAGGAAAAAAAAAAAAAAGTTGGGCACAACGTCTTCATCTAACCTTAAATGTTGCTAGGGCGTAAAACAAAAACGCCCCAGTTTGCCACAACGTGTGAGCAATGACCCTCCCGCGTGCGCGCCGTCTTCCTAGCATTCCCATAACGTTATTCCGGCGCGTCCAACGCATCGCGACGCGCGCCTAACGTCCTTACCCATATATTTGCGCGCGCTGCCGGTCATTGTTTTTTTTTTGACATGCTTAAAACCTTGGGCGACCGGCAACACGCGCCGACGTTGTCCACCGACCATCAACGTCAAGATAGTGTACCGAAATGTACCGACGCCTGCATAAGGCGCCCCCAGCGCGTCCCGACGTTTCACTTATTATCGCCCAAAAACACCACATGTCGCCGTGTCGCCGGCGAGAAGCGTCGTAGTGTGACTTCACCATTACTGTCAAACAACACGACGCCTCCACCTACCCCGCCTTGTATGTGTGTGAGTTATAGTGTGGGCAGGTGTTGGCAATTCACAGCGGAAGCCAACATTACAATAGGGGCTCGCTTTTCCAGCAGTTTGCTTATTGCCGTTGTCAAAATATTGGCTCTGAAACATGTGTTGTTATCGCGTTGAAACCCCTACTTAATAGGTTCATTTATATATCTAATACCAGATTCACATATTAGATTTCCAGCTATTAACAAATAATAATAATAAGCAGGATCGTTACATACATGAATACTATTTGCATAAGTGCTCTATACCTCACATAATGAATCACGATAGTATTGCTAAGAAAGATGTAATAGAATGGAAGCCCTAATTACTGATTACATTTTCTGACAAAATTAATATTTGATCAAAATCAAATGTGAATCTCCTCATATCTGTCATAATTAACTGACTCACATTTTAGGCCAGCTCAAAATTATCTTTGAAATAAAAAGAAGAACAAAGGATGGTATGCTAAAATAGTGACTTTTTATTTGTAAGAAATACTTCGAAATGACAAATTACAGTACAGCGTGATATATTTCACACACGACGGATTCTCTGGACGTAAAACATCAACACTTTCTTTGTCAATGCAGGACTGTCGAGCAAGTGTACGGTGCGACAAAGAAATGGCTTTTGTACATCAGTTATGCATATTATACAGGTTGGTTGGTTGTTGCAGTTTTACACCCTGGCAACATTTAAGGTCATATCAGGATGGGTACAGACTTGTAACAGTGCACACTCAGTGACTTTATAATGCTGCCCCACTGGGAGACCAGGCCACCAGCACCATGCCCTGTTATCCCACTCAGTCACATTATCCGGACACTGAGCTAACTAGTCATTGCTCTATCCTATTAATGTTGAGCGCCAAGCTAGGAGGCAACAATTATCAATTTTGTAGGTCATTGGTTTGACTCGCCCGGGAATCGAACTCCCGATCTCCGGCATAGGAGGCCTGCGCTACCGATTCAGCCACCACGTCTTGTCATATTATACTGGGGCCAAGAACGATATATACCCAAAACAGTCTAATGCATTCATCACATAGATCACAATTAGTTCAGACGTCACAAAGCATCTCTGCGATACCTGTGTTCACATACACATATGTTGAGGGACAACATAACGCTTTCGGCCTCTTCAGTTTAATCATCTGTGCACCAGGTTTATGAGAGCCTAAAGCACAACATGATATTATGTATAAACACATTATATTATGTTACCACAAAGCTTAACGCACACAACAGTCGTCCAACTAATACATTGATATTAAGGTATGGACGGGAAGAAATGAGTATTAGATATGTAAATTACTATACATGACTAGCTCTAGAGAGTGGCATCACGGATGTACAGTGGCACTTTTATGTAGCATATGCTCCTGTTTACTTACTATACCTGACTAGCTCTAGAGAGTGGCATCATGGATGTACAATGGCACTTTTATGTAGGTGTCTATACATACGATCCTGTTTACTTACTATACCTGACTAGCTCTAGAGAGCGGCATCACGGATGTACAGTGGCACTTTTATGTAGGTGTCTATACATACGCTCCTGTTTACTTACTATACCTGACTAGCTCTAGAGAGCAGCATCACGGATGTACAGTGGCACTTTTATGTAGCATATGCTCCTGTTTACTTACTATACGTGACTAGCTCTAGAGAGCGGCATCACGGGTGTACAGTGGCACTTTTATGTAACATATGCTCCTGTTTACTTACTATGCATGACTAGCTCTAGAGAGCAGCATCACGGGTGTACATTGGCACTTTTATGTAGCATATGCTCCTGTTTACTTACTATACCTGACTAGCTCTAGAGAGCGGCATCACAAATGTACAGTGGCACTTTTATGTAGCACATGCTCCTGTTTACTTACTATACCTGTCTAGCTCTAGAGAGCGGCATCATGGGTGTACAGTGGCACTTTTATGTAGCATATGCTCCTGTTTACTTACTATACCTGACTAGCTCGAGAGAGCGGCATCACGGGTGTACAGTGGCACTTTTATGTAGGTGTCTATACATACGCTCCTGTTTACTTACTATACATGACTAGCTCTAGAGAGTGGCATCACGGGTGTACAGTGGCACTTTTATGTAGGTGTCTATACATACGCTCCTGTTTACTTACTATACCTGACTAGCTCTAGAGAGCGGCATCACGGGTGTACAGTGACACTTTTATGTAGGTGTATATACATACGCTCCTGTTTACTTACTATACCTGACTAGCTCTAGAGAGCGGCATCACGGGTGTACAGTGGCACTTTTATGTAAGTGTCTATACATATGCTCCTGTTTACTTACTATACATGACTAGCTCTAGAGAACGGCAACTTCGATGTACAATGGCACTTTTATGTAGGTGTGCATACATACGCTCCTGTTTACTTATTATACCTGACTAGCTCGAGAGAGCGGCATCACGGGTGTACAGTGGCACTTTTATGTAGGTGTCTATACATACACTCCTGCTTACTTACTATACATGACTAGCTCTAGAGAGCGGCATCACAGGTGTACAGTGGCACTTTTATGTAGGTGCCTATACACATGCTCCTGTTTACTTACTATACCTGACTAGCTCTAGAGAGCGGCATCACGGGTGTACAGTGGCACTTTTATGTAGGTGCCTATACACATGCTCCTGTTTACTTACTATACCTGACTAGCTCTAGAGAGCGGCATCATGGATGTACAGTGGCACTTTTATGTAGGTGTCTATACATACGCTCCTGTTTACTTACTATACCTGACTAGCTCTAGAGAGCGGCATCACAGGTGTACAGTGGCACTTTTATGTAGGTGTCTATACATACGCTCCTGTTTACTTACTATACCTGACTAGCTCTAGAGAGCGGCATCATGGATGTACAGTGGCACTTTTATGTAGGTGCCTATACACATGCTCCTGTTTACTTACTACACCTGACTAGCTCTAGAGAGCGGCATCATGGATGTACAGTGGCACTTTTATGTAGGTGCTTATACACATGCTCCTGTTTACTTACTATACCTGACTAGCTCTAGAGAGCGGCATCACGGGTGTACAGTGGCACTTTTATGTAGGTGTCTATACATACGCTCCTGTTTACTTACTATACCTGACTAGCTCTAGAGAGCGGCATCACAGGTGTACAGTGGCACTTTTATGTAGGTGTCTATACATACGCTCCTGTTTACTTACTATGCTTGACTAGCTCTAGAGAGCAGCATCACGGGTGTACAGTGGCACTTTTATGTAGGTGCCTATACATACGCTCCTCTTTACTTACTATACATGACTAGCTCTAGAGAGCGGCATCACAGGTGTACAGTGGCACCTTTATGTAGGTGTCTATACATATGCTCCTGTTTACTTACTATACATGACTAGCTCTAGAGAGCGGCATCATGGGTGTACAGTGGTATTTTTATGTAGCATATGCTCCTGTTTACTTACTATACCTGTCTAGCTCTAGAGAGTGGTATCACGGATGTACAGTGGCACTTTTATGTAGGTGTCCATACATATGCTCCTGTTTACTTACTATACCTGACTAGCTCTAGAGAGCGGCATCACAGGTGTACAGTGGCACTTTTATGTAGCATATGCTCCTGTTTACTTACTATACCTGTCTAGCTCTAGAGAGTCGCATCACGGATGTACAGTGGCACTTTTATATAGGTGTCCATACATATGCTCCTGTTTACTTACTATACCTGACTAGCTCTAGAGAGCGGCATCACGGGTGTACAGTGGCGATGACGATTGGGGGTGTTTGTAACCTTACGACGGTTACCGGTTGCAGAACTGCAACATTGGGTAGAGAGGCTCTGATAAATCGGCCCAATCTGTGGTTGAAGACTTAACTTCAGTAGGGAGTTGTAAAAGCTGGGGACAACGTTGTAACGGCGAGGCCTTGGGGCGGCAGCGAATCTCTTCGGTCCGGTGTGTAGTTGAGCTGTAGGTGTAGTGTAGTGTAGCACTTGAATCCGGTCAGCAGCAGGGATTTGAGGAAGGTGGGCAAAGGTGGGAGCAGTGGTCGTTCCAGCAACAAGAACAAGACAGAGAAATCGTAAAGGTGAAGGGCCCCACCCAAGAACACAACTACCCTGGTCAGGGTAAGAAGTGTGCCTCGGAGAAATCGAAATGGGCAGAATCTAGGAAAGAGAAATGAGAAGAGTTGAGTCAAAGGACCGTGTCTATTTGCTCTATGGTGACCGTCCAGCGAGGCATAGACACGGACAGAGTAAGAGTAGAAAGTGAAATGCTGGCGGGCTCCCCCTCCTGGAACTCTTTTCAGACATATCGAGGAGGAGCATGGCCGGCAGAGAGGTGATAGAGAGAGGTCTGGACAGAGTGCGGTCTGGATAGCAAGTGTACAGTGGCACTTTTATGTAGGTGTGCATATATACGCTCCTGTTAAAGTTGCAGTCCGATGAAAATAGCACACTTTCGAAACCAAAACACTTATCTAAATTTAATTCTACATATCTAACTTAGACATTGACGCATTTATTAAGCATTTATGGCTTCAGTGAAGGGAATACTAAGCCAATTTACTAGAACCTGTTACTCATGTTGAAGCCAATAGTGTCAGTGTTTTGACGTACCAATATTATTTTAGTATTTTGCACTTTTGTTGTTGTAGTGCATTAGTTGATTAACCAGGGGAAATTTCAATCGTGGATGATTGATCTTCCTCATTCCACTGCTCCTTGCCCTATCCTAATAATGCCAAATGCCAGGCTAGGAAGCAACAAGTATCAATTATTTAAGTCATTCGTTTGACTCGACCAGGGTTCGATCCCACGATCTAACAGAACGGGAGACGGACGCTCAACTTATTTGGCCATCCCGTCTGGAGTTATGCATTTAAAATAAAGGTAAAGCAAGGTACACTATAAGTTTACAACGACTAACCGAATCTATTTATTTCAAGAGCCACTCTCTGACACTGGTAATAACGAGAAAAATGTCAGATTCACAATGGTACTTTTAATTAGTTGCATAATTGTGCCAGCTATGTATATATAATATGTTAAAAACAAAATTAAATTCTTTTTAACATGGATATATATATGTGTGTACATTTGTGTTGCTGTAGCATCCACAGGTCCATTTTATATTTCGGTTATTCTGCACAAAAATAGCGTGATATTGTTAGGTTGGCCCAGTGTCAGGATAACGCGACTGAGTGGTAACCTATATCGGGCCTTGGTCCCAGCGGTGTGGTATTCCAATTGGGCAGCACTATGAAGTCGAAATGAGTGCGCGTTGTCACAAGTCGATGCCCGTCTCGATATGACCTTAGATGTTGCTAGGACATACACTCTCAATAAACCTACAAAGAAGTAATAGCGCGAATTCACCAAGCTTAGTGGAAATAGTTGAGTGAGTAACTGAGTGAATAGTCGAGTGAGTAATTCAGTATATAACTCAACGATAGCTCGGTGAATCTCGGAGCAATGCTTGAATAACTGAGTGACAGAGACCCAATATCTAATGCGAGCAAAGATTATACTATTTTATACAAAATACTATCACATAGTAAAAAAACACACAAAAACACATACAAAACCGCTGATGATTGAACCAAATTCTAGGAGGGGTATACATCTCAGACATAATACACACCCAGGAGGTAAACTTAAAACTTAAAACCAAAACGCTAATGACCACTAACACAACAAAGTGAATGCAGTCAGGGAAAGTAACTATAGGTTACCAAACAACTAGCCAATTGTATAACTATTGAGCTCACATGGGGTAGGGAGATGTAGAAACATCCTCACAAACAGAGAAAGAATGCACGCAGTAGTAGATAGCTTCACAACAAGTGAACGTGACAAAACAAGGGGAACCACAATACTTACTGTCTAGTGGCGAAACCAAGTCATTAGACTTAACTGCTATGGGCAACATAAATACACCATCACAAATATGTGATGGATAAGCATTATACAAGAATACATACATGTATATATAATAACATCTTTTATGAACATCTGAACAGGCCGGTGTAACGATTTCAACTTCCCCCCTTCTCAAGTTCCCCCCCGGGAATCTGAAAACGTTTTCAACTTCCCTCCGGGGAACTTAAAAACGTTTTCAGATTCCTGGGGGGGAACTTAAAAACAGTTTTCAGATTCCTCCCCCTATTTTCAAATTCCCCCCTCCAGGAATACAATTTCAACTTGCCCTTCCTAAGATCGTGGGGTCGTGGGTTCGAGTCCCGGTCGAGTCAAACCAATGACTTTAAAATTTATACTTGTTGCTTCCTAGCTCGGCGCTCGGCATTATTAGGATAGGGCAAGGACTGGTGTGCTCAGTGTCAGCATAATGTGACTGAGTGACCAGGTCATGGTGCCAGCGGCCTGGTTTCCCAGTGGGACAGCACTATAAAGTTGCCATGAGTGCGCACTGTCACAAGTCGGTACCCATCCTGATATGACCTTAACTGTTGCTAGGACGTAAAACAACAACAAACAAACAACAAGTTTCCCCCCCCCCGGAATCTGAAAACGTTCTTAACTTCCCTCCAGGGAAAGTAAAAACGTTTTCAGATTCCCGGGGGGGGAATTAAAAACAGTTTTCAGATTCCTCCCCCTATTTTCAAATTCCCCCCTCTGGGAATTTAAAATTGTTTAAAAATAAAGAAAATTCCACAAAAATATAAAAGTTTTAAAAAGATCAGAAATTTATGAAAAATAGTAATATTAGTCACCAAAATTTCCCCAAAAACATTTTTTGTTAATCGAACAATTTCATGCCAAAAATTAACAATTTCCAGAAAAATAACGAATTTAACAAAAAACAATTTAATTCACAAAAAATCTAATATTTCATGAAATTTCACAAAATAAGAGATTTTTGTATGTCTGTGTGTGTATGTCAGTCCGTAGTTCATTTTTATTTATTTAAGATGGTGTGGATTATAATCCCCGGGGGGAGGGAAAGTTAAAACGAGGGAGGGAACTTGAATATGGGGGGAATTTGAAATCTTTACACCGGGAGTCGGTTTGTGTAGCCGCGGTGGCTATATTGTGTACATATAGACTCATACCATTCCCCCTTAACTGACACCCCACCACCCTCCCACCCTCGCTCCCAACCATTCCGTGGAGACAGTGGCACCACCTGATGCCATCTTATAACATACGAGGCAATATACCTGTACACCATGTACTGGTAGTAGTAGTATATCATGGCGCAATCTACATATTGATCATGAAGGTGTGCTCTATAATGCCCGGCGTACACTAACCGATATACTGTGTTGGGTGCAACAGTAGAATTACGCGAGCCTTTGAAGACTGGGTGGGATGACTAGTAGGTAGGACACCGGCTATTTCACGGCTAATTTGGAAGGCTATGGGGTTCGATCCCCAGCAGAATCAAACCAAAGACTTACTAAATTGATACTTGCCATTACATAACCTGGCGTTTGGCAGTACTAGGATACTGATTGGGATGACATGTCATGATGCTGCCTTCACAGTATCCCAGTAGGATAGTACTGTGAAGATGCCCTGAGCGTTCACTGTCACACGTCCTAAACTATGTGTGTATGGGGGGGGGGGGGGGGGGAACCTCCCGGCGCTAATATTAAAGAACTAAACAAATTAATATAATAAGAAAATAGCATGACAACATCAGGTTTTAATCTTCATCATATTTGTTTAATCCACATATTTCAGACGTAACACACTCATGTTATAATCGGCTATAACCACAATCGTGTTTTAATAACTAGCCATAAATCATTTTATAACAATATTGTTGGTGTATAATTTCGATCAACTGACATTCCTGAATGATAATATTGCTTGTAAATGACCCAGATTAAATCGATCAAGTAATACCAAACTGCTGCTACCCTTTTCGGCCAAAGCTGCGTCCTGTGTGATAGGAGCACCATCTGTGACAGGCACTCGTGCATATCTATCCGCATATCAGGGCGGCACTGCGCTCAATCTCACACACATTAATATCGCTAACGTCGCCGAGCCACCCCCTCCTCCCCGCCCCCATTGGTGCCCATATGCATAATGAGGCTAGTTGATCATGGCCACCGCGGTACTAACAATTTCACTGTTTTTCTAACAAGGACGCCGTACTAACAATTACCAACCAGAAAATGTAAATTCCCTTTCTTCTTAATTATTGTGGGGGTTTTTTCTCTGCAAAATATATTAATTACACTTCACAAGGGTTGATACTTAATTCACCGGTCTTGAGAACTGAACCGGTTACCTTTACTTTGCCAAAGAAAAATTCCTCCAGCTTGCTCGGCGCGAAAGGGGCCTCCCGAATACATTACCCCGACAGAATCGTTTGGTGGCTGATTACTAAATAAAAGCGGGAAATCTGGAGATTGGGGTTTGCTGTATTTTAAAGATATCTCCCGCCAAATCGGGAGACTGCGTCTCTGGTACACCCCCCCCCCCCCAAACACATATATATATATATATATATATATATATATATATATATATATATATCGCTGACCAACACACCTATGCGAACTCGCCGATAGACTATATTTGGCAAGTGGCTAGTGTTTGACAATGATAGGCCAATGCATACATTCTGGCAATGATAATTGATATCATAGAACAATGGATGTACACACTGACGCAAATATCTTCACATTTAAGATGGACGTTGGTTGGTTGGTTATTGGGAGTTTTACATCATGGCAACATCTAAGGTCATATCAGGACACTGGGAAACCAGGCCGCAAGCACCATGACCTGATATATCCATCAACCACGTGTGGTCAGGATAATCTGACTGAGTGGGATATCAGGTCATGGGGCTGGCGGCCTGGTCTCCCCGTGGGGCGGCACTATAAAGTCGGTATGAGTATGCACTGTCACAAGTCGGTACCGATCCTGATATTACCTTAGATGTTGCCAGGACATAAAACTCCAACAATTAACTAACTTCTCAGTCTGTGTCCACAAATATATATGGTGCAGAGAAACAAATATGGACGTTCTTGGTTCTAACGCCCGCAAGTCCTTCAACTGTGAGGGTCAGTGTCCTAGTTTATATTCCCATAACGGGTTATAGAGCACATATATACGTATTCAGTATAACCTCGTTAGCCCAAATTTGAAGGGGCCCTAGCAATTTGTCCGGATTAACCGATCATTGGTTTAACCGAGCTTTAGCTTCGACTTTGACTTGGCTTTGGCAAATGTGAACACTTTAATTTTTTTTTTTTTTATGTATATACAGTATAACCCCGTTAAACCAATCTCGGTTAAACCAAACAATCAGTTAATCCAAATTTGTTGTGCAGCGTCCCGGCCAAATACTACTATTTATCATATAAAAAAGTTGGTGGGGTCTCAGATGACCTAATAACCACCTGAAAGTTTGGTTTAACCATACCGGAAGTGGCATTGGGTCCGACAATTTTGTTTGGAATATCCGATAATTTGGATTAACCGACTTTGGTTTAACCAACGTTTTTATATGATGAATGGTAGTATATTGCCGGGCCGCCAACAAAAGTTAGGATTAACTTATCATTTGGTTTAACCGAGCTTGGATTAACGGGGTTATACTCTGTAGTGGCATATACATGCATATATATATATATATATATATATATATATATATATATATATGTTTATCTATACATGTATATATATATATATATATGTACATATATATATATATATATATATATATAGCTCGTATACAGCCGCTGTGTACGGGTGTAGGGCGAAGGGGCTCCGGCAACTTATTCTACTGGGCTACCATTAGTGGTTCGCGGGTTCGACGCCAGGCGCACGTGCAGCGCCACTGGCGGAGCACCGAGGTGCGCACACTGACATTCCTTGATACCACACTCCGCTACCACCAGCCAAGAGTGACACGCCTCCTGGTTTTTTCTCTCTCCTTTCTCTTTTTTTTTTATTCGGTAGGACAGTTGCCCAGCCAGATGTCGTTATATTACTATTATTACTGCTTTGTTGATCTTGCCTATTGTCAACCTATGATATCTTACTATATAAACTTGTTATTGTTAATGATTGCTTGCTGTTAGGCTGAGCAATAAAAATTATATCGCCCATACTTAATTACCTAGTTGCCTTCCGTCCGCTTACACATATATATATATATATATATACATATGACTATATGACTGACTGACGTCAAGCTACATATTGGGCGTGAGTGACTCACCATTGTCACTTCTCCAGGGAAGTCAGCCAAGTACCCGACGCTGGTGGCACAGGAGAGGCCTGGGGCTGTGACGAGTGTGAGAAGCCAGTGTCGAAGTAGTGTGCACTGCTGGTTCTACATAATCATCAGTGCCGGTAGAACATACAACAAGCGTAATGTATTCTGTTGTACACGCTATGACACAGAGCCAAGCAGAACACATTACTCTACGAGCCTATATATATAATCGAGCTGGGTGGATCAGCTGCATTCTATATTGCCAGGCCTGTTCAGATATTTTATATTGTCATGTAGAAGGGACTTGGGTACAAATTAGCATTTTGACAGGAACATTTCTTTTCGACAGCCATATATGTATATATATAATGTATATGTATAGACATATCTATGCATGCATGCATACATATGTATATATATTTTTCATTGGAAAAATGTGTATACATATATGCATATAAACACATATATATGTATATATATTCTGTTTCGAAAAATATTACTTTAAAAATGCTAATTTCAGGCCAATTCCCTTCAACATAGCAAACTAAAATACCTGAACAAGCAAGTCAGTGGTTTTACTGGATCAGGATTTAAATCCGTGACCTTCCGCACAGGAAGCCAGCACTCTTACCATTTCGGCCACCTCGCCTGGTTTTTAGAACAAAAATTAGGGCTGCAGGAGTGTGTGTGTGTGTGGGGGGGGGGGGTCCATGTTCAAGAGAGTTCCCGTGCTTTGATTTCGCCTCATTAATCTTTGTGTATTTTACAACACACAACCCCCGCCCTCACGCACACAACATCAACCAAAGGGAATCGGTTGCTTGCATCCGCCCCTGCATGTCTCACGCTTCATTTACTTACCTTCCTCCCTCTGCTGGTTCCCGAAGCTTCCTATGTATAATCCAAGGCGCTTGTCAACATCGTCATTTCTGCTTCCGGTTGAAAGATTCGGCACTTCTCATAATACCACAGTCTACTTACTTACTTAGCGGGAATGTTCACCTAAACTGCTTGAACTATCATCTATTTTACGTCCGGTTTGCGGATACCCCCTGTGTATTCATGGTTGCATGGGCGATAAAAGGTGCAGTTGTCCATGCATAATAGATAGATACATGATTACCTGGTTCATCAGAGCTCCCTGCAAAACAGCGCCATAAAAACTAGGTCGGGCTGTCCTAATTATGTGTATAGTATTCGGGAAGGGTGTCAGTAGCGGGAAGCTTACTTTTGTTGTTGTTGTTGTTGGTACATTAGTTGTTTAAGCAATGGAAATTTCAGTCACAGACGACTGATCTTCCTAATTCCACTGCTCCTTGCCCTATCCTAGTAATGCCGAGCATCTGGCGAGGCAGCGACAAGTATACATTTTTAAGTAATTGGTTTGACTCGACCAGGATTCGAACACACGATCCCACGATCTACCACCACGGGAGACGGACGCTTCCGGTTGCATATTCTTAACGCGGATCACTACAGAGCCATCTGGAGGAGGATTAGTAAGAATTAGGACGAGTCACCTTCCCTGTCTCAGAACCCATATTTGTGGATGCAGACAGAAGTGATAATGCAGAAAATGAAATGCAAAACCCCAAAAAGGAAAAAAAAGGAAATAAAAAAACGAAGAAAGAAATAGACCCATGTCTGCATTTGTTGTTGAATCAAAGATTCTACGATACTATGTATTGTAGAAGGTTTGGTTGAATTCGCTGCCCCCTTAACTACCGAATAATAGTCGGCATTTAAAGGAGCAGTAACACAACTTTACTTGTTCATACTTACCATGATTCTAATATGACTATTCAGTCTGTATATCTCAAAACAAGCTGGTCTCTTGGAAGTTGGAGTAATTTAGGATCCCATCAAGGCAGAGGAGCACTGTAGTCAAGGTGTAACTGTAAGTATTCATTTGGCATTAATAATAATAGCCCTCCCCAACTGCTGCAGTGAAGTAGCCAGGGAATACTTACACAGTTCGATAGGCTTTCTAAGTGAAATTTAATTCAAAGATGTTTGGGCTCATGGGTGGCTATTATAATGAATGGTTGTAAAGAAGCAACTTTACCAGGGATACTATCACAAAGCCTAGTTTGACTAATGGTGAATTTGAAGCCGTGACTGTGATTTATAACCTATATACATCTACCTCTCCTTTACCTACATGACTCCCCCCCCCCCTCACATGCCTCCATAATGACACATAATGTGCATCTGAGGTGTAGAGTCATCACTCGAAGTATCCCATGGTTATTCGTTATGCTACCGTTATTCTTTTGGCTAAGTGCAATACAGTTAATGCTCATATAATGTGGATATCTTGTTAAAATAAATAAAAACATATACAAAATTAATCAAAAGGGAGATCAATGCACTGCTGGACTAACTAAAAATATGTGTGTGTTTATATATATGTGTCCATGTTTGTATGAGACTGCCTCAAAAGGTGCTAAGCAATATGGGACAAAACTTTGTCCATTGTAATGATCAACATACTATCTGCTTATGCATTTGTTCAGGATAAACTAATTTGTTTTTTACATGGTGTTTCATAATCCCAATAGAATACATATCGAATTGAAGCAAATGTCCTTGTGTTTTCAGTGTAACCGTTTCTGTGCTGTTTTGTGTCAATCATTATGATGGACAAAAAAAAGAGTTATCACCTTTTGAGACATATATATATATATATACATATATAATAATTATTTATTTAAAAAACAAAAAATATATAATGAATATATAAAAAAAGAAATAATAAAAATACACTGAATATCAAGGACACTCTGAGAAGGTAAATATGCTAGGCATGATATACCCAGGAGGTAAACTTTAAACTTTAACCTAAAAATAATGACCACTAATGCAAGCTGGTGAAGGCAGTCAGGGAAAATAACAACAGGTAACCAAACAATTAACCAATTGTACAATTAGCAGAATCACAAAGGGTGGGGAGATGTGGAAGAATGCTTACAAACAGAAAAAGAATGTATGCAGTAGATGGCTACACAACAACTGAAAGTAATAAAACAAGGGGAACCATGAGACGATTACTGTCTAGCAGTGAAAACAAGTCATTAGACTTAACCGTTATGGGAAGCATAAATACACCATCACTAATAAAATAAAAAATATAGTGAATGATCATTTAATGAATACGTGCTAAAATCACGTGACCAGCAGATATAGCAGACATTAGCCTGATCTGTTACTATTCCAGCATTTCATTAAAGCTGCATAGTCTGATGAAATATCAAATTTTCAAAAACAAACCAATTATCTAGATTTGATTTGAAATATCTAACTTAGATACGGATGCACTTATTCTCAGAAAAAATACAGAAATTCAAAACCATTGGACTATGCAACTGTAAGTAAGTTCCCTTCTTGTAGCATAATATTATTATTAATATAACTTGGCTATAAATAGGAATTAGGAAAATAAAAAAATGTGACGAGGAAGAAGTTCTGACCATTAGATGACTGGTGAAGTGTCAGTTAGGCAAGAGCGAACCAGTAGAAAACTGGTGGAGTGTCAGGACGGATGAACTGTGGAGACAGTTCATAGTTAATTAGCTTCTGGAAAATAATACTCCTATACTTGCTTATACAGCACACACGTACGTATATAATAATATACACATGAATATATACACATATCTATAATATTTAACAGGACTGAGCCGCGCTTGAGTTGGTGATGATACAAGAAAACGATATCAGGTGGCGCCAGAGATCTGGTTCACCTCAACAGGGAGTGAATGAGATAACAGCTATATAGTCAAACATATGATCACCGTTGTTATTTATATTCACATAATGGATAATATAATATATATATCTATGTCTATGCATATATTCTAGCCGCATAGCTTTTACGCATAGATGGCGCTGCGTTGGTAACGTGAAGAACTAGCGCAAACGTGGAATTACTACATGTATAATATAGCAGTTAGAAAAGTATATAATAGTTGCTGGTTTATATTTATATAACACAACAAAGCATGTGTTGCATATATCAAGGGTAAGACTCTACTACCATAAATAATGTAATCTTGCACTTAGTCTAGGCCCTTTCCACTGCTGCATAGTTTTTAACAGAAGCACTTAGCTATTTTATAAATACTAAGAAAAGCAAGAACTTGCTTTGAAACATATTAATTTTCTATGCAGGTAGTATTTCACAACACGATTTGATAAATTATCAGCAATTAGAAACAACATAGAGAAAGAACAACAAGGAGCCATATATTATGACTGAAGTCCGAAGTATATCATTACCAATGCACACATTAAATCGAATGCAAATTTGGGAGATTCTCTTTTTATTGAATATGAATTAAAAATACAAGAGACATCACCAAAATAGAGACGCAAAATACAAGAGCCAAATGTGACATTTAAAAATGCAGCACGAGGCTAAGACTTTTGTCACGTAGCACCGGTGAGTAAGGCGAACCATGTGTGTAGCGTAGTGGCGTTAGTCCGACAGGTGGCGCACTGGGTGACCAGCTTGTACATGCCGTACATGCCATAGGGCGAAATGCCGTGCACACCGAGCACCTCCCCCCGCAGGTATTGCCCCACTGACCGCGGTGACGGGCCCGTCGTCCAGTTCGGGAAAGAGTCGCTATGGTTACACGCCATGTGTAGTCTGCTCGGCAACAACCCCGTGATGTACACGTCCTCCATCGGCAGTAAGACGGCGTCCCTGTAGGTGGAGCCGTAGTGCGCGCGGTAGAGGGCGCGCGCCACGTCTGACGTCATCACGTACGCTGTGCCCGAGCAATATGGCGGGTAGGTTTTGGCGGGAAAGATCTCCCGCCCGACCCGCCACTGCCCCGTCCGCTGCACGGCTGACTTGGGGTGCATGGATCCCAGTAGAACCCCGCTTTGTGCTGCTGAGGCTTTAAGATATTCCACAAGGTTTGATATATTCATGAAGGCATCGTCGTCTGTCTTAAGCACGTACGTGACGTCATGGCAGAACCCTCGAATCCAATCCAGCGCCAGCACCGACTTGACTGTCAAATTGCTGTAAGTGTCACGCAGCTCATATTGAACAATGTCACGATACAAAGACACTTCCCGTGCGACTGCTCGTGAATCGTCCAGCGAAGTGCTGGACCCCAACACAAAAACAAAGACGATGCGCTCACCTAAGCTCCGCGAGTAGTCCCTGACAATCGCGCCCCAAGTGTCACGAATCGCATCCCGTCGGTGGCCGTGCGACGGATGTGAGTGGATGACGACAAGCAAAAAGGGCGGTGGGTTGACGGTATCTTCCTCCTCTGACGTTTGACACAGATGCGGGTTGCACACCAGGGTTCGTGCCCGACACTCTGCGGCCCATTGGTTTCCCCTACACACTCTCCGGGTCCGCCTGTGCGCAAAGCGGACATCACACAACACCTGATCAGATGATGACACCTTCGAGCGGCTTGGAAACAGAAGCCTCGCTCTGTTGAATGAATCTAAAGAACTACCAAGACTCTGTCTTCGCGTCATGGCAACTCGATTTGCGTTGAGAGTAGGCACATTGGATTCGGCGAGTGAGTTATCTGATAAGTACTGACGCTTTATGAGAACCACGTCTCTGTATGCTTTGCCTTTCACCTTTGTTGCTGCCTTTTTTGCAGAGTCAACCACTGAAAATAATGGTATTAGGCTGTTGTTCCGTGAAACAAACCCATCTGGTTCCGTAACACTATGCATCCATTTCTTTCGAAGATGTCCTGATTTTGACCCCATCGTATTTGCAGAGACAACAACGCTACTTTTAAGGCCACGCCATGACCTAGGTTCAGCAGGAAACATGACAACATTTGTCACGACTAGTGGCGCTCCCTGGCGGATCCAAATCGTATTGCCCCCTTGTACTTCCCTCTGGCGTTTCCCGTTGGTGGTTTCCTCTCCCGCCTTGTGGACGTAGGCGCTCTCCATTGTACCGCGGGACACCATGACAACCACAAGGTAGCCACACACACCCACACACACCACCAGACGCTTCCACATCTTGACTGCTGCGCACGCGCCGTGCATACTTCCGCTGCGGCTACTTCCTGTCACGCATCACCGACTGCAAAGAGACGTGAACAGCAGCTATGAGTATGACTGAAGCCCATTCACAGTGATATTTAAAGACGACATACTTTATACCCATGCTTACCTGTGCATATATACGAATACTTTATAAAGTAAATGTTGCTTATTGGGGTTTTACATCCAAGCACATATCAGGTTATATAAGGACGGGTACCGACTTTTGACATTGCGTACTCATGGTGACTTTGTAGTATTGCCTTACTGGGAGACCGACCCACAGGCACCGTAATCTGATATAACACTCACTCACATTATCCTTATAAAGATATATGGTCCTTCGTTGAGCTTGGAATCATATCAATATCTCGGGCGATGGAGTTGGGGAACATTGTTATGTAATAGTGATGCAATGTGTGCCCACTTGCTGTGTGACATATAAATAAGTATGTGTAAATGTTATGATGCATGGTGACCAGGATTGCGGTATGATGTCTGGATATTAAGACACGGTTTCTAATTACAGAAATGTTCCCTTCATGCACCAGGAAGAGTGCAAATGGAGAGGGGCATCGATTATTGTTTACTGTAACTGTATGATGACTACTTGTTACCACAGGACTGCTGGGTAAGCACACCCAGCCATTCTGCATACATTAAGGACACCACCTGCCCTGAGGTTGAGTGACAGGTGCCCCCTCTTGGGCGCCACCCCTTCTAGGCTGCAGAGCTGGCTTTGTGAGCCCAGTCACCCTTGTACTTCTTGCACTTGCTGGACAGACCACACACTTACTCTAGAGATACCAAAGGAAGCAGTGTGTAACACCCCTAGGACTTATGTTCAATGGGCTGTAGGCACTGATTTTGACTGAACAAGCAGAAGCTATGTGGGTCTGTGTAGCAGGTTGTAGGTGAGTCAGGGTGGCAGGTCACTAGTAGGTGAACAAGAGTTGTAGCAATAGAGCTCAACCTTATCATCATCATCATCATCATCATGTTGTCGGTCGTGATGCGACAAAGACTTTACATTTCATGAAAGCTGCCGGCAAAAGTGTTGAAGTGCTGCTGGCTTTTGCAAGCTACCAGCGGCACTCTCTCAGGGAGCAAATAGAGGTTTCACACCAGCAAGAACATGTCCAGACAGGCGCAAAACTATTTGTCCCTGCAGTGGCTGGTCAGGAGATGTTGGGAGTTCCATACATCAACTGCCCTTAATGCTGCCACAGTGACTTGGTTTTCTGTTTAGGGTTTGCTCCCTTAGCCTTCGATTCTGTCAAGAACCTGTACCACAAGGCAGTGGTTTACAACTCTGCAGGGCAGGGGCGTCAAACTCCCTGAGGTATTGCAATACCTGCAATACCCGCATACCTTATCACTGTCAATATTGCGTGACTTGTCTCCCTTTCTTTCTTATGATTTGTGTTTTGGTAATTAGTGGGTGGGGGGGGGGGAGGGGGGGAGAGAGACTGGCAGACAGTTGTACAGCTTCAATATTGGAGGTAATCTGTCCATTGACGATATTATATATAGCCAGGATATATGGACTCGTATATGCCAGTGTAAGGGAACGGGCAACCGGGGGTGACCGTATAACCGACGTAGTTGAGGGAAGTTTGGGTTCGATCCGCCAGGTGGCTGGAGTTTAACGTATACTCAACATAGTCAACAAGGTTTGGGTTTGATCCACCAGGCGGCGTCTGACTCCGGTCCCAGCCCTGGGACCCGTGACGAGACAGCTCGCCACTTCTTCCTCAGATGCCGGGTGCATCGGACCTCCACTCTTCTGCTCCTATCGGTACTTGATTTTTTTTTAGGGCAGAGTTAGGCTCAGCCAGAACGGTGATGATGATTATGGTTATTATTATTCTCTTGTTATTGTTATTGATTACTGGGTGCTGATTGATTCCCATTGACATTCACATTGATTCCTTATTTCGCCAATGACTGAGCATATTGCCAATGGTTAAGGGCTATGCTTATTGTTATTGTTATTATTATTGTGATGATGAACACACTAATCAAATATAACTTGTTCACCCAGCCCGTGTTCGCCTTAGTGAACTTACATATATATATATAGAGAGAGAGAGAGAGGCCACACCAATCCCCCATGTTAATTCTCCTGACTGTGCATACTATAAAACTATCAACAGTACACTGCAGCTCCCATACTTCCGAATCAACATCGATCATGTTGCGAGAAGATGGGTAATTGAATACGCATGAACGACGTCTCACTAATTCGATACAAAGCATCTCTTATTCTATTTATGGAACTAAAGGCTAGACGTTCCCCGATGCCTCGCACCGCCTCGCGTCGAAATCCTCGTTAACTGATTAGCCCGTCTTTCAAATCACTTCGACCTAGGATGAGGCTCCATCAACACATACACTATGACTACCTTTATTTATGGCGACCCCCACGAGCTGTTGTGGCAATTTCGTGCAATGAAGACGCAAAGAAGTCAATGTTTATATCCTTTTAGAAATATAACTGATAACCATGGGTGCTGAAGTAAGTTCATCTAAAGATTTGCAGTTAGATGAAAATTGCCCCTGACAGGTGACAATGGGTGGACAATTAACAATGCCCGTGGCAAGGACGGCACTCGACCTACCGTTTTCCTACAGAAGTCCTCAACCAACTATCAACGTCTAGATGCTCGCCGACGCCTCGCGCCGCCTAGCGTCGAAATCCTCATTAACTGACTAGCCCACCTTTCAAATCACTTCGACCTAGGCTGCGGCTCCATCAACATATACACTATGACTACCTTTACATGCATCCAGTATTTGTGTGCCATGATGATGCCCTCACTCCCAACTATAATAACCTGGGTATCGTATCAATCTTTTGGCTCTCTCCCCAGGTTATTTGTTGCAACATCTTGACCGTCTAATATAAACAATGGTGGCTGGCCTGGTGCACTGAACATGAAGGAATAAATCAGGCCAGGCATACGAGTACATACATTACATGAACTCCGACCAAGCAAACTCAAAGGACGTAATCATCACGAAGATGGGACTTAACGTACATGTAAGGTCCTCAAAGACCTTATGGAGATCAGCCACACCTCGTGACATCCATATCCCTTCGATCCATGGGTCTCCCTTCTGCTTGGTACGCATGTGGAATGCCTACGTGTCTACGACACCAGCCTACAATGATGGACCGGCATTCCATCACGACCGACGGGCTACCCCTGTGCACATGTGCCCTACTCAGCACCCTATGACTTGCCCTGTCTGCGGTGGGCCACCAGGCGCCAGGCACTATAACTGTACACAGCCTTCAAGGGGCGGAGCCCGGGCTTGTGCCCAGCTCAGCTCACCACTGGACAACATCAAAGATCTCAGAAGGCTGGACTTCTGATGCAGTCCACACATACATCCCCAAGAGTCCTGCCACCTCGCTCCCAGAACGCATAACACTCAATCAAGTCGGACTCAACATTCACGTTAGGTCCTCTAAAACTCTACTCAAGTCTGCTCCGCCACGCACCATCACCGTCCCTGTGATATCGGGGTCTATCTACTGCCCGGTTCGGGCATGGACCAGGTATGTGTCTAGGACACCCCTGCCCCGATGGGCCTGCCTTCATCACCAGCGACGCCCTCCCACTACAACCGCGGGCGCTCCTCAACACTCTGAGGCTAGCACTAGCTACAGAAGGGCACCCTGTGCCATAACTCTCCACAGTCTGCGATGAGGGGGGGGGGGGGGGCACAAGCCTGTGCCTCCCTGGGCTCATCACTTGAAGACATCAAAGAACTAGGCCACTGGACCCCACAACATTCAATTTCCTCAGCTCCCAGAAATCTAGCCATAAAATTTGGTTAAGTTCTGTAAGCCTTGAAATTATGTCATTCTGAACTCTGATATGTAATGATACTGAAAAAGACAATAATAAATCCCACTATAAAGTATGTCGGTCTTGTGTTATTTCAATTGATCATGTTGCGAGAACATGGGTAATTGAATACACACGAACAACGTCTCACTAATTCGATACAAAGCATCTCTTATTCGATTTATAGAACTAAAGTCGAGATGCTCGCCAATGCCTCGTGCTGCCTAGTGTCAAAATCCTCGTTAACTGACTAGCCCGCCTTTCAAATCACTTCGACCTAGGCTGCAGCTCCATCAACATATACACTACGACTACCTTTATTTACAATCCCACCCACCCATTCTGTAAGAATATTCATAGGGTTGGGTTAAGTTCTGTAAGCCTTGAAATGATGCCATTCTGAACTCTGATATGTAATGATACCGAAACGGCGACACGGCGTAAAGAAACCACCAATCAATCAATCAATCAACCGAAAAAGACAATAATAAATCCCACTATAAAGTATGTCGGTCTTGTGTTATTTCAATTAAAGTAAGTGGCAAGGCAGACAACAAATCAGGATCTAATCTGAACCAGAATCAGAGCGAATAAGAGCGCTTAATAATTTACCAGGACAGATACTACATTCACTCACTGACCTAAAGGAGATGTAGGGTTACGCCAGCACACAACCTCCACCCTGGGGGCCAAGGGGCAGTCACACAAACAAATCACCCCAACCCTATAACCAGCTAAATCAATGCACACACTGCTCCATTGAATCAGCTAGCCATGCCCGTAAGATGAAAATTGTAACAGAAATATACTTTTCGATCAGCATTGATAGATATTTTAATGAGATAGGGTATTTAGTCCATATTTTACCACTATTTATATTTGATCAAATAAACTGAATGCAAATCAATTTTGAAGAGAATTCCTACAATGTAGCTGGCATGTATGCACTCTTTCTTTATCATCCAAAAATTGTTTTAATTAAATAATTAAATGAGATTTAATTAAATAGGTTTAAGCGCATCTATTACAAAATATAGTTACATATCTAAATTGCTAAATATATATATTCAAATATATCCAAATATATATGTACATACATAAATATACCTAACGCAATTATATATTATATACAATATAAAAGTATACGTATATTTAAAAATACATATCAAAGAAAATGTGAATTCAAAGTTCAAAACAAATTTTCGTGAAAAGTTGGAGTGATCAGTAATTGGTGCTGCATACCACCATCCCACTCTAAGGGCTCAGTCCCACCGCAATGTAAAGGTATAGCAAAGGGCCTGCATTACTACTAACTTGTTCACCATTTGCACCATATTTATTTGAGCTAACTAATTAGTGCAAAACACAACACACATACACACAACCAAACCATAATAAACCACACACTTCAAATAGCCCACCCCAAACAACACTCTGGCCGGACCGCAGTAACAATGAATCAACATCCTTTGGGTTTTTATATTAATTATTATGGACGACGATTAGCTTGTAATTTGGCGCTCATTGATTCATTATCGATTACATCAGCGTTGTGCCCACACGACTACTGCATAGCGCACTCAATCCAGCACATCATTAAGCGCCTTACGAGGGTGTCGACTACTATATGAATTGGCGCGGTTTTGATTTATAGGCGTTTCGTGACCTTGCAAGAGCGAAGGTCATCTCACAATAAATACTGACTTGTGACAGTATGTACTCATGGTGACTTAATAGTGAAGTCCTATTGTGATACCTTTTTTGGGGTAAATGGATTTGATTCATATATCATTTATCACTGACGTAGCACTAGTCTTTCGGCCGTAAGTGCTACTGGTATTCACACAACCTTTATACATGGTTTATAGAGTGCAATCAAAGATGATGCAATAAGTAAAGAATATGAGGGACATCACTTCATTTTAAGATTACATTTCTTAACTATACATTTAGTGATTCTATGATTTAACACGGCCGGGGATCTAACCCACCAGTTCCGGCATTGGAAGCAGGTTCCATACACTCTTGGCCAGCCCCGGTCCAGTGAAATTTTCTTCGCCACATCATCATGGACAGCATCATCGAGGACTTCGCCCAAAACTCTTATTAATATTACTAGTCTTAATCACCATGTTTGGTAGCTTCTTACAATTTAGGTATGATTTCACTGACGCCACCGGCGGGAAACTCTGTGATCACGTGACGAGTGCTTACGTCACAACGTGACCTAATTCATGACGTGACTCCCGAAGTACCCGGAAGGATGTACTCCATACAACTGGATGTGGCTTATTCCGCCCGATGCACACTGGATGGCGACTAGGGAAGCGTGAACGATCCAGTCCTCATAGTTCACATTCCACATACAGCACTTGACGCCTTTGTTGGGGTTTTATATCGTACCAACAGCTGTGGTTATGTGGTAGGGTACACGGACCTCTCAGGGAAGGAGCCACAGAGACAGGTAGGCGAGGTTTGGGTGATTGTATCAGGGTGCCTAGTTAGTGTAATGGTTAGCACGCTAGTGGTAGAATAGTAAGAATTGTAGGTTCGATTCCTCCACTAGGCTCAATATTTCTGATTTTCATCACCCCCATGGCAGTTACAGCAGAGTGGTCACTGGCTTTTAACGGTGCACACTCATGTGGACTATACAGTGCTGCCTCACTGGGATATCGTACCATCGACACCATGACCCGATATCCCACTCAGTCATATTATCCTGATAATAAGTAAATAAGTCATTGTCCTATTATATCCTAGAAATGCTGAACGCCAGGTGGTAAAAAGTATCAATTTTGTAAGTATTTGGTTTGACTCGGCTGGAATTCGAACCCACGATCTTCCGCATGGGAAGCCAGCCCCTCGGCATTCCCCTCCCACTCAGCTTTCCACATCTGCCTCACAAGTGACTAACCATCCTGTATATATTAAGGACCAGACAATACCAACTTGAGTATAGCAACATATATGCGATAGCTCCCCCACCCTCAACATACACAACTCACCTATGATAACAGCACAGTTAATTGACACAACAGCTACCATAGCCCATAATACCGAACTTACCGCTGATATCCAACCCACCAATACACCAATCAGCCATCTTAATTTACTAATATACCCCATCTATGGACCTGCAGTGATACCTATCTACAATGTAATGTACAGTTATACCTCTCTAAATCGACCAGCATTGAGACCGACTTTAAGTGGTACATTTAGGGAGGTGGTCGGTTTAGGGAGTTAGAATATGAGTTCATCTGTGTCAAATGAAGCAAATATTTTACTCACAAAACATGGCTACAATTACTGTACAGCCAATTCTTCTTAGGAACTCTAAAATTTGTTTGTGCTTTACATTGTAAAACATTGTCGGATCAAAACCATACATATGTTTGAGAGATACTGCTTCCCTTCCCTCCCACCCCCATTTTTAGTCCACAAAACCATCACTTTTTTTTCTTTGTTTTGTTACATTAATTAATTAAGTTGAGAAATGACAATCATGGATAATTTTGTTTAGCTGTTTGTGTACATTAGTTGATTAACCAGCGGTGGATTTCAATCACGGACCGGCCTGACATGACTGTTGCTAGGACGTAGAACCCCAAGAAACAAACAAGCATAAAACATGGATAATTGGTCTTCCTCATTCCACTGCCCACTGTCCTATCGTAGTATTAATATTAATAGGAATACTGAACGTCAGACTAATGAGAGACAATTATGCATTTTAAAGTCATTGGTTTGACTTGGCCAGAGTTCGAACCCGTGGGTTTGAATCCCATGATCTATCAAAATGGGAGACGAGGACTCAACTCATTCATTCATCATGTCTGGTCTCTCCCAATTCACTACTCCTTGTCATGTCCTAGTACATGTGTGTAGTAATACCAGGCGAGGTAGCGATAGGGAACATACACACTCTGGTACCAGTGGTAGCTACATTTTAAAGTCATTGGTTTGATTCGGCCAGGGTTCGAACCCCACGACCTGCCGGAACGCGGAAACGGAGCTCAACTCATTCGATCATTTCGTCTGGTTCAGAACATTCTAGGATAAAATATCTTTTCAGGATTGAACAACAGCAACCAGACCATAACACATTTAATTTTCACATCGGGGGGAAAAGGTGGGGGGTTTGTGTTAATTGTCTCATGTTTAAGTCCCATAAAAGCCGGGGCTCCATTGAAAAGTGAGACATTGCACCTGCTAACACCTCGGATTGCTGCATTACGATTTCGCTGTGAGTTGTCGATCACATTGAAACTGCGTGGACGATTTAGGTGGTGGGAGCACCCTGACGACCGGACGCAGTAGCCGAATGGGTAGAGCACAGGCTTCCTGTGTGGAAGGTTGGGCGTTTTGATTCCCAGTCGAGTAAAACCAATGACCATTGATACTTGTTGCTACTTGGCCTGGTGTTCAGCAGTACTAGGATAGGGCGAGGACTGGTTAGCTCAGTGTCAGGATAATGGGAAATCGGATCACTCGTCAAATCCAATAACAGCATGTTGCCATGAGAGTGCACTGTCATGAGTCGGTACCTGTCCTGATATGACCACAGATGTTGCCAGGAAGCAAAACTCCAACAAACAAACAATTGTCGCCCATTGTCAGATAAATGGCCGGCATTAGTGCATCTGGTTTTCATTAGGTGCCGAGCGCTTTGCAAAAGTAATCGCTGACTCAAAAGTAATCTAAAGATACGTTGCATATATACTTGAATTGTACACTATTGATTGTTTGAGGTTTTCGGCCTAGTAATGTCTGAGTTCACATAAGCAATGGACAACAACGTGTGACGGTGTGCAATCAAGGTGGCTTTATAGAACTGCCTCATTAAGTACCGTGTTGCCAGCATGAGAAGTGCCTGTGAAACACTGGATTGTCCATGAAACACAGAACTGTCCACGAAACATGGGACTGTACGTGAAACACGGGACTGTCCATGAAACAATTGACTGCCAGTGAAACACGGGACTGTCCATGAAACACAGGACTGTCCATGAAATACTGGACTGTCCGCGAAACACAGGACTGTCCATGAAACAATTGACTGCCAGTGAAACATGGGACTGCCCATGAAACACGAGATTGTCCATGAAACACGGCACTGTCCGCAAAACACGGCACTGTCCATGACACACTTGACTGCCCGTGAAACACGGGACTCTCCATGAAACACGGGACTGTCCATGAAACACAGACTCTCCATGAAACACTTGACTGCCCGTGAAACACGGGACTGTCCGTGAAACATAGGACTGTCTGAGAAACAGGGGACTGCTCGTGACACACTTGACTTTCCATGAAACACTTGAATGTCCATGAAACACTGGACTGTCCGCGAAACACTGGACTATCCGCGAAACACAGGACTGCCCGTGAAACACGGGACTGTCCGTGAAACACGGACACAAACCGCTGTCCGAGAAACACGGGACTGACCATGACATGCTTGACTTTCCATGAAACACTTGACTGTCCGCGAAACACGGGACGGTCCGTAAAACGCGGGGGTGCAGGTGAAACACGGTAGTGTCCGTGAAACATGGGAGTGCTGATGAAACACGGAAGTGCCTATGAAGCACCGGAAGTGACTCTGTAACACCGGAAGTGCCATATAACACCGGAAGTACTCCCGCAACACGAGTCCACGTAAAACGCGAGAGTTCCAGTGAAACACGGGAGTCCACATGAAACACAAGAGTCCCCGTTCACATGAAACATGTGAGTATTCATGAAACACAAGCGTCGTCATGAGTCACAGGTTGATTGGTGGTTGCTTTACGCCGTGTCGGCAGCATAGGCCATATTCACGGCAAGAAATGTTTGTTCTTTGTTCAAACCATCACTTTTACATGTAAAAGCAGACAATCAATTATGTGCCAATAGACACTCATTAAATTAGAAAGCTCACAATCATATATTTGTGGTCAAGGGAAACAAATTCCCATAGAAAAAGAAAAGTTTTATTAATAATTGATAGAATCTATTTAGTAAACTATATGAGGTGGTACAGTCCAGCTGCCCTCAAAAAGGCTAAAATGTTTTCCTGTTTTACCTTAGTAAAAAGGTCATGCATACTGTCTGCAGTGTAGAACTGTTGGCGCAGGGCCAAAAAATCAACGCAACTTAGTAAAATGTGTTTGAGTGTCAGCAGGGACTGACACCCAATACATTCAGGGGGAGTTCCCCCTTGAGCAGAAAAGCATGTGTAAGCCACGAGTGGCCAATACGGCAGCGGCTAAGGACCGCTTGGTCCCGCCGACCTCCCTCATGAGTCTGTGGTGGCTTTCCCACAGATGGTTCAATTTCTTTAAGTTTATTAATGTTTTCATCCCACTCATGTTGCCATTTGGATTTTATGTGGGTGGCTATTAGTGGTTTCAGATCAGAGTGAGGGATCAGACACGGTTCAAGATCACAGTTCAGGGCCTTCTTCGCAGCCCGATCAGCTCGTTCGTTTCCTTGTATGCCGGCATGGCCAGGCACCCAGCACAGGTGGATGTCATACCCATCCGTTGTCAGTTGGTTCATTTTATAAATGACCATTGCTAGAATAGGGTGATTCGTTTTCAGTCCAGCAACAGCCAGGAGGCAAGAGAACGAATCACTGTATATAACATAGTTAGTGTGATTGGATACCTCGATACACTCCAACACGAGAAGGAGTGCTCGGGCTTCTGCAGTGAAAATCGAGCTCTGAAAAGACCAAAGCTGGGTAGCTGCTGTGGCGGTTACCCGGCTTTGGTCTTTCGAACCATCAGTGTATATGGTGAGACATGGGAGTGCCTGCCCAAGAAACATGAGAATCCTAGGCTCAATACCAGTGCGCCTGTTTTCCTAGGGCTGTATTCCACCTTAGAATAAAATAACTCTTTTTTTTCTTTTAAAAAAAACCCACGTTTACTGCAAAACAACCCAGAACAGCCAGCAATTAACCTCGCCATTATTGAAGCACGACTCTGGTGAATATGACGCACACACTGGTTCATAAAAGGCTTGAAGTATTTAAACACTCATGTTACTCCTTAAATAACAACACGCATTTCCTTCCAGATCTGGCATGTTGCCAAGGGAAAGCCTGGCGTACATTAGATGACAATCTTACTTGAATGCATTCATTGATCGCGAAAATGCTCTTAGGTCCCAGTCAAGATCTCAATTCATGAACACCGGAAAAGTAATTCACAAAAATCCACTAACAAAAGACAAAACAACAACAACAACCCCCGAACAAAAAAACAACAACAACAAAAAGAACAAAACAAAACAATAAGAAAAGCACCAGAAAAAACATTATGTTATAGTTTTGTGTGACTTAAGGTATCTTATGCAAATATTATTCTGGAAGGTGAACTATGGTATCGGTATTGAAATTGGTGGAGCAGCTTGCAAGTTGCATTGGTCTGTAGCAAAGGCAGTGTAGTGGGGAGCTGGGGTAGTATATCATGGCATATACCAATCTAGGCCTGTTGGTCACAATAATGTGTTTGAATAAATAGGGTGGGCGTTTATTGCCAGCCAGAGACATTGTCCACTCCAAACGAATTTGATTGTGTTGCCACTATCTATCTCTCTCTGTCTATCTCCATGTCTCTCTCTCTCTCTCTGCCTCTCTCTCTCTATATATATATACCAATTTACTACTTAGTCTCGTATCGCTTCTTTTCTTTGAAACACGCTGAAACCTCTATTTGCTCCCCGAGAGAGTGCCGCTGGTAACTTGCAAAAGCCAGGAGCACTTTTGCAGGCAGCTTTCATGAAATGTATATCTATTCACATAACAGCTGATGTAGTTCCGGAGTCACAGTGTGGCTTCAGAGGTAACCAGAGCACCGTGGGATGTGACAGCTACAAGAAAAGTGCATTGAGCAGGACCGACCACTGTACATGGTATTTGTTGATTTCACTAAGGCGTTTGATACAGTCGGGAGGACCGGGCTATGGCAGCTACTGAGGAAGTATGGATGCCCAGAGAAGTTCACAACTATGATCGAGGCTCTACATACAGGAATGATTGCGAACGTTAGTGTTGGAGGGGAAGTCTCGGAATCGTTCGGGGTTACCAATGGGGACAAGCAAGGTTGTGTACTGGCCCCCATGCTCTTCTCCATCTTTCTATCAGCAATGCTCGACGAGGCTTTCTGAGACATGGGGGATGGCATCTATATACAGTCCAGACAGAGTGCTGACCTATTCAATGTCGCACACTTCAGAGCGAAGAACAAGACTACTTGGATACTGGTGAGAGAGCTGCTAGTCGCAGATGACAGTGCACTGGTTGTCCACTCTGCTGAAGAGATCCAGAAACTAGTGGACGCTTTCTCCGATGCATCAAAGAAGTTCAGCCTGAAGATTAACATCAAGAAGACGGAGGTGCTGTACCAACCCAACTCTACAAGCACCCGAGAGGAGGAGATTATGGTTGACGGAAACAACCTGAACTCTGTTCCGGAATTTACCTACCTCGGAAGCACTATATCAAGTGATGGACTCATTGATGCTGAAATACAGAGGAGGATGGCCAAGGCTAGCGCATCTTTCGGCCGACTACGCGAGAGTCTCTGGAACAACCACCATGTGTCAATTCGGGTCAAAGGCAAGATCTACCGTGCAATCGTACTATCCACCCTACTATATGGAGCTGAGGCCTGGACAGTGTGCAGACGACAGGTGAAAAAGCTGCATGCCTTCATGATGCGACATCTGCGTTCAATCATGAGGCTAACCTGGAAGGACAAAGTGACAAATAAGGAAATACTGGAACGGATGGGGCTGCCCTCTATGGAAGATCTTCTGATCAAAAAGAATCTCCGGTGGATGTCATCAAACAGGCTACCAAAGCAGATCCTCTATTCTCAACTCTTCTGTTTACAGAAAGAGAGGGCGTCCTCATCTCCGGTTCAAGGATACCATCAAGAGAAACCTGAAGCTGAGAGACATTAAGACCGACTCATGGACGCAACTCTCACAGCAGAGAGCTAAATGGAGAGCAGCAGTCAAGTAATGAAAGCAGTCTTTGTCGCATTGTGACTGACAGCATGATGATGATGATGATGATGAAATTACCCATGTTATACGCATATACTATATCTGACTGGATAACCAACAGCTGCCACTGAATCGTAAGTGAACAATACTACTTTGTTTGTTTGTTGTTTCGTTACATCGTAGCATATCTAAGGTCATATCAGGATCGGTAATGACTTGTGACAAAGTGCATTGATGGCAATTTTATAGTGCTGCCCCATTGAGATTTCGGGCCGCTGGCACCATGACCTAATATCTCACGCGGTCACATTATTTGATACTGAGCTAACCAGTCTGAGGGAGAAATACGGTATATAATAGGGACCAGACGGGATGGCCGAATGAGTTAGAGCGTACGTCTCCTGTGCTGGTAGATCGTGGGGTCGTGGGTTCGAACCCTGGTCGAGTCAAACCGATCACTTAAAAATTGATAAATGTCACTTCCTAGCCAGGCGCTCGGCATTATTAAGACAGGACAAGGACTGGTGTGCTCAGTGTCAGGATAATGTGACTGAGTGGGATACCAGGTCATGGTGCCGGTAGCCTGGTTTCCCAGTGGGACAGCACTATAAAGTCGCCATGAGTGCATACTGTCACAAGTCGGTACCCTTCCTGATATGGCCTAAGATGTTGCTAGGACATAAAACAACAATCAAACAAACAAACGGTATATAATAGATACATATTGCACATAATCTGCCAATTGCAGTTGTTAGTTTTTCACTCTATGACAGTAAATATCCTCTGACCAGAACATCACCAGTCGACCCCGATTCGCTTCCAATTCGGCTACCCAATAGTCCAGCTCCTATTTGCCATGTCCACTAACGCCTGCCTCTCCCACTCCCCAATTCGCAATGAAGACATTCCCACGCACAGGCTTTCTTCAGGGTGTGTGTGTGTGGGGGGGGGGGGGGGTCTCAGGCAAAACTGCTTTTGGAGCTGCTTCAGCGCTTCTGCCAGCAGCCACTGTACTGGCACAGCCCTCCACATCGTCAGCCATTATGTGTAAATAAATCCGCACGTACGATAATGGCTGCTTGGAACATGTTCGTACACAACGCAAAATGTTGGGAAAAGTGAAGTGCGAAGCGCAGACCGCTCAGTAATATAACCGCCGTGTGAGATAATATTCTGATGTCGTAATAATGTGACCGAGGAGTTAGAATATCCCCAGTCATAATGTTATTACTCCTCATTAACATTATTATAATAATATTTCCATTCCCTCTAAAATATTTGGAATCCCCTGTATTCGGAATATTATGGATATAATAATTGGTGTGATTGTACCGTGAAAGCTTTTAGTTGTTATGTTTTTTAATAACATTTCTTTTGCACTTGTTAACAAAAGAAAGAAATTAAAAATAATTGTTCTGTTTTATGCATTTTGCTTCATTTCAATTTGTGCATCAACACCTACATATGTTGATGTATATGTGTGTATGTATATCATAGAAGATAGGTATAATTGTGTTTATATGTCTGTGTGATTCTTTTAACCAAAAGTAACAGTCAATTCATATTAGAAAATAATTAGACATTTATGAAAAATAAACTTGGTGGCGAGTCAAAATATTATCAGGGGAGTCGCTTTACTGGGGAGTCACTTTATTATGGGAGTCAGCATGTTATCTCAAATCAGTGGTGGCACCACTGATGATTCTAGCTCAAAGTGAATAGAATACTGCGCTCTGGCCTGAATAAATAGTGTCATGGGGGTGATGAAAATGGGAAATACTGCACCTAGAGTGGGACTCGAACCCACATCTCTTTGCATTCCGGGCCATTGTGCTAACCATTACACCTCCTAGGCTCCCTGATATCACCACACTACCCACGCCTGTCTATGTGGTTACTTGCCTGAGAGGTCAGTGCAGACCACTACAATAGTGTACACCAAATCAGAATAACATTAACAATCAGTCGGGATCAAAGCCTCCCGTCTTCTCCATATTTTATACTTACATAATTAATTATATACACTATAATGGTTAGTTTTATTATGTGTAATGTGGGGAGACACAGCACGCACAGGAATGTAGCCTGTTCGATCTAGGCACACCTAGAGGGGTCCTCAAGACGCACACACATGCGCACTGACCACCACGAAGCCAGCGTCTGCAGCACTGCCTCAGTGAGGGATAGATATTAGCGTCGTTACACTCCCACACGCAATGCAACACAGGAGGCACGTGTGTGTGGGTGTGTGTGGGTGTGTGTGTGTGTGGGTGTGGGTGTGTGGGTGTGTGGGTGTGTGGGTGTGTGGGTGTGTGGGTGGGTTAGGGTGTGGGTGGGAGAGGGATGGGGAGGAGTGGTGGTAGGTGGGATGGAGGGGTAGGTGGATGTGGGTGAGTCTGGGGATGGGGGTGATGGGATGGGGGTACGTGTGGGGATGGGTGTGGGGATGTGGGTGGCTTAGGCTGACTACGAGAAGGTTGAGGGGGGGTGTGGGGAGATGTGGGTGTTCTGGGGGTGGGGGTGATGGGATGGGATGGAGGTAGGGGTGTGGTTAGGTGTGGGGATGGGGGTAGAGGTGTATGTGACTGTGGGGATAGGTGTGGGTGTGGGTAGGTAGGTGGTGTGGGGGTGGAGGGGTAGGTGTTGGTGGAAATGGGTGGGTGTGGGGATGAGGATGGGGTAGTGGTGGGGGGAGGGGGAGGGGGTGGAAGAGGAGGTGGGGGTAGGGATGGGCGTGGGGCAGGGTGGGATGGAGGAGGGGATGGGGGAGGAGGTGGAAATAGGTATGTGGGTGGGGGGTTAGTTGCACAAAAAACAACCTCCTGCTTTGTTCCGCCCACAAATATTAAACAAGACATCATCGCAAACTCATCACCCTCCCCCCTCCGCCCCCCTCCGCCCCCCAAGACAAGTCGAGTTACAAAATTGACTCTTGCCGCTCGCTACCTTTCCCGATGCTCGGCATTGCAACTGCAAAGACTGGCTGCTTTGCTCAGTGCCAGAATAATGTGACTGAGTGAGATATTATTGGGTCATGGTGACGGCGGCATGGCATCCCAGTAAGCTAGCACTATAATGGCACGTGGAATAATTTGAATAGGTACATTAAAGCCGATGAAGCATCAAACTTTCAAAACCAAAACAATTATCTAGATTTAATTCTAAATAGCTCGATATTGACGCACTTATTAAGCATTTGTTGCCACATAGAAGGGAAATATCACCCATTACTCCAGAAGCCTATGGTGTAAGAGTTTGAATGCGCTTGCCAAAATTAATTTTGAATTTTTGCACTTCAAATATTTCAAAAGTTAACCATTGAAAATAAGTTACTTCAAACTAAAGTAAGGTAGATTATACTCTATAGCGATCAATTTAATATATTTCTCAGAAAATGACAGAAATTCAAACCCATTGGACTATCCAACTTTAACATTACTACATCTATATAGGTCCCTCTTCAGAACCTCCCTCCCACCACCCCCACCCCCAACACACCCGTTCATAGTGCTGCTTATTCTTTACGAAGCCACAACAGGGATTTGGTTAATGTACACTTTGTAAACTGTTCCCCGAAGGCTATTTTCCGAGATGTACCGAGAGGTTGGCGTCGTAAGAGGTTGAAGAGGATGATTAGAAACCTGGATACAAGGAAGTGCGGCGAGGTGTGTGTGGGGGGCGTGTAGTGGGTGAGAGGGGCGGGCGGTGGGAAGGAGAGAAGGGATGGAACATGTAGTTAAATAGGCAACACGTGAGAGAAGAATGAAGACATTTGCTGGTGTCCGTCAGAAGATACTATTCTTTTATTGCTGGTTTTGTTCGCTAGTGGGGCCTGAGGAGTAAAGTCTAAGGCGAGTAAATTATGTATAAGTAACAGGTTGATGATGGCGGTAGTGGCGGTTGTCGCCAGTTGTGAGCATCCGAAGGGAATATAGGCGGATGAATAATGTTGATAGAATGAAAGCGGATTGTGCTCGGAAGGTTACTAGGATACAAGGAGCCAGCCGATGAGGAGATGGTGGTGGGGCAAAAGAACGGGGGCGAGAAGGTTGGCCTATCGGAAGAGGGAGGGTTGTAGACACTAAGGATAAGGAGAGATGATGCTGGGCACAAAGGAGGGAGGATGGAGGTAACTAAGGAGAAGGTGGTGGTAACTAAGGAGAGGGGATGGTGGTCGCTAAGTGGGGAGGATAGTGGTAACTAAGGAGATAGGATGGGGGGAACTAAGGAGAGGATGGTGGTAACTAAGCAGAGGGTGGTGGTAACTAAGGAGAGAGGATGGTGGTCGCTAAGTGGGGAGGAAAGTGGTAACTAAGGAGAGAGGATGGTGGTAACTAAGGAGAGGGTGGTGGTAACTAAGGAGAGAGGATGGTGGTCACTAAGGAGGGAGGATGGTGGTAACGAAAGAGAGAGAACGGTGGTAACTAATGATAAAAGATGATAGTCATTAAGGAGAGAGGATGGAGGTAACTAAGGTGAGAGGATAGAGGATGGTCGTCACTAAGGAGGGGGGATACTGGTAACTAAGGGGAGAGGGTGGTGATAAGTAAGGAGAGCGGATGGACAGTGCACACTCATTGTGACTTTATAGTGTTGCTTCACTGTGTTACCACACCACCTGCACCCTGTTGCGATATCCCACTCTGTCACCTGATAAAGCCGAGCACAAAGCAATATACTGACCAGTGTCCATTATTTAAGTCCTTAGGCTTGACTCGGCCGGGAATTGATCCTACGAGCTCCCACGCGGGGAGCGAAGCGAGTGCTCTACTGATTAGGCTGCTCCGTCTTGTGTGGGACGAGGTTGGAAGGACAGTCTATGAAAGTATCCAGGTAGAGCGATAGACTACTCACTCGAATCACATGTCTATTTGTTGGGGCTTTCCATCCTATCAGCATCTAAGGTCATAGCAGAAGGGTCCCTGAGACAGTGCGCCGACTTCATAGAGCTTCCCCACTGGGAGACTAAGCTGGTGTCACCATGACCCGATATCCCTGTCAGTCACATTACCCTGATAACGAGCAAACCCGTGTTGCTATATGCTATTAATGCCGAGCGCCCTCACTATGTAGCGACACAAGTCAATATTGTAAGTAATTAGTTTGACTCGATCTGGATTTAAACCGGGGACCTCCCACACAGGAAGCCAGCCATTTCTCTTACTGATACCGCCATCCGATGAATCAGGAATCGGAGATCGGGAAAAAAATCGAATTTATAACATATACATACCTGTGTATGCTTAGGGCCGTTGCGAAAACCCTATATTTGGCTCTGACTCAACACCTCATATCTGATATTGATAACCCACCAACCCCGTTAAACATTAATTTGGCGGAAGTCACGAAATGTTATTCCCGAATTACAATTAATGAGGATAGGTTCAAATTATCGTATAACATGAAACTGTCTTTATTGTGAATTGACATGGACTGATTTGGGAAGGAGATGTAAAAGGAACGGCAGCATGTCAGAGTGCAGGGAACTAATGCCGAAATACACGCACGTCTGCTTCTCACAACAAGTCCTCACTAGAGGGGCGTAATCGATTAACACGACCCGGGCGACTCGGGTCACCCGAGTCGTCACAATTTCAAATAGAACACCGCGAGTGGAGTCGACAAATACACGTGCCGTGTGCAAAAGAACTCGACCCCAGTAACCCACCTCTTCGCTGGGGTTTGCAAGGAGCGATGACGTCACATTTGCGCTGGTACCGTCATGCAGGATAACAGCCACCGGTACCAGTCATGCATAGTTTTGAATGGTAATAACATAGATTAATGAAATGGAAATATCACTAAACTATACCATCATAAAAATATTTAAATCATTTTTGCTGTAATTATATCGGCTATTAAATAACAAATAAAAGGGCCACCATGTTTGTCACCCCGAGCGTGGAGAAGCGTATTTGATTATTCGACCCGAGTCTGCAGGATGTACGCATGCGCCAAAAAGTGGCTCGGGTGACCAGAGTCGATTAATCGATTACGCCCGAGGTGATGCCGTCTGTGTGGTTGGCGCTGGTGATACACCAGGGGCTGATGGATAGATGTGCGTCATGAAACATGCGCGCTCACCCCACCTCAGCATGTGTTACAAAGAGGTTTACTGACAAGGTCTGACCACACTTACCACCAGCGTCCCCCCCCCCCCCATGACACGTGTTACTAACAGGCTGACCGACAAGGTATGACAACACTCACCACCAACATTACCAACCACAGGGACACGTGTTACTAACAGGTTGACTAACAAGGTCTGACTACATTCACCACCTGGGCCCATATGTATGAGCCAATTTTTAACCATACCAGGGTTAAAGGCGGGTCCCACGTTATCTAACCCCGGGGTTCCAAATGTGTCAGGGGGGATGTATGTGACCAAAACGTGCCCGAGTTAGTTAACTTATTAGTTATTTAGCAACTTAGGGGGCGACGACGGTGGCGATTTGTTTACTTTATATTCGTCGATTGGACAATATGAATAACGCCGCCGATATAGCTGCTATGTTAATAATGCTTCGAATTTAGGGTTAATTTAATGAAATTTCACGATTTGACTATGTAACTCTGTTAAATATGATAGCATTGAATAGATTTGGGACTAATATATTCCCGCCGATTCGGCGGCGATGTTTAGTTGATGTTGGACAGTATGGATATCGACGTCGCTGCGGCGACGGTGATTTGTTTACTTTACATTCGTCGATTCGAAAATATGAATAGCACCACCAATGCGGCAGTAACCCTGGTTTCGCTTGGGGTTAGTGCAGGCGACTTTTACCCTCGAAGAGTTTGCCTAACCCGTGCACATACATTGACACTTTCGCCACTAACCCGGGAAATCCGCACGACGCATGGGTTACGACCGCTAACCCGGGCTCATACATATAGGCCCAGCATTACCACACCACAGGGGCATGTGTTACTAAGAGGTTGACCGACAAGGTATGACTACACTCACCACCAGCATTACCAACCGCAGGGACACATGTTACTAAGAGCTTGACCGACAAGGTCTGATTACATTCAACACCGGCATTACCAACCGCAGGGACACGTATTACTAAGAGCTTGACCGACAAGGTCTGATTACAGTCAACACCGGCAGTACCAACCTCAGGGACACGTGTTACAAATACTAATAGGTTGACTAACAAGGTCTGACGACACTCACCACCCGCATTACCACACCACAGGGGCATGGGTTACAAAGAGGTTGACCGACAAAGTCAGACTACACTCACCACCAGCATTACCAGACCATAGGGGCACATGCTACTAAGAGGTTGGCCGACTCCAGTCAACGTCAGCATTACCAACCGCAGGGACACATTTTACTAAGAGCTTGACCGACAAGGTCTGACAAGAGTCAACACCGGCATTACCAACCACAGGGACACGTGTTACTAAGAGCTTGACCAAGAGGGTCTGATTACAGTCAACACCGGCATTACCAACCGCAGGGACATGTGTTACTAAGAGCTTGACCAACAGGGTCTGATTACAGTCAACACCGGCATTACCAACCGCAGGGACACGTGTTACTAAGAGCTTGACCAACCGGGTCTGATTACAGTCAACACCGGCATTACCAACCGCAGGGACACGGGTTACTAAGAGCTTGACCAACAGGGTCTGACTACAGTCAACACCAGCATTACCAACCGCAGGGACATATGTTTCTCAGAGCTTGACTGACAGGGTCTGAGTACAGTCAACACCAGCATTACCAAGCGCAGGGACACATGTTTCTCAGAGGTTGACCGACAGGGTCTGACTACAGTCAACACCAGCGTCATCATATCGCAGTCTTACTAAACTGTTGGCCTATACATTCTTCCTAAATATATCGGCAAGTATGCACTAATCGGAATCATGTCATTTAAAGTGCATACTAATGAATTATAAAGTCGTCATGAGTGCGCACTGCCAGTAGTCTGTACCCGTTCTGATATGATCTTAGGTGTTGCCAGGACATAAAACCCCGACAAACAAACAGACAAACCAACCAAAGTTAGCACATTAAAATAAAAGTTACTGTATATGTTTTGACAGAATGTGCTAAACACAGCAGGTATTGCGCGCGTCCTGAGTGTTCCACGCCTACTTTCCACTTTCGATTAAGAAATGTGCCCTTTCAACACGCACTTCCGCAATAACACCCCCCCCCCCCCCCTCACACACACACTCCTCGCTCCGTCCCAACAATCCGGTTATTACCGAGAATCTATGAACTTTTGTAAGCTGCATGTCAGGTTTTGTGTTTGTTATAAACGGTTCAGTCCGACTTTATTCGGTTCCAATATGTCAGTTCCGAGATACCAATGTCGGCGTGCACCCAGCCACAAGTCGAGGCAGTTAGCAATGCTAAAGGCCCTGTCACATTATGGCGTATGGCGGGAGCGTATTGAAAACCTACGTACGCCGTGCTGGTGCCGGCCTATGATGACCTTCGGTGAACTTTCGGGTGGGTTTGAGCGTATGGGGGACCTATGAGGAGCCTATGAGGAGCGTATGGGAGCGTGCTGCGACATTTTTTGACTGTTTTGATTGGCATGTGGAGCGTATGAGGAGCGTATGAGGAGCGTATGAATATTTTAGGAGCGTATGAGGAGCATATGAGGAGCGTATGAGGAGCGTATGCGAAACCTATGCGCGACCTATGGTATCTCTCCGCGGTCCGCCGCTTGGTGACTCCTGGGTATATAAAGGCTGGAGCAACAGGCTCCCCTCACTCTGCCACCATGCCTGCTAAGAGGAACACCACTGCTGCTGCTGCTTCTGCTACTGCTACTACTACTACTACTACCAGTACTACTGCTACTACACCAGCCTCCAGAGCTGCTGTTACTACAGGAGGAGGACTAGGCCGTGGGAGAGGCAGACTTTGTTACAATGCTCTCCATCACCAGCCTCCTCACCTGCCTCGCCACCTCACCACTCTCCACACCACTCTCCAGAACACCACTCTCCACAACACTACTCTCCAGAACACCACTCTCCACTGGAGGAGCTGGAGATGGAAGTGAAGAGGTCGACGACGCAACGCTGGCGTCCCCGCTCCAGCTCGCCATCTCCTGCCTCTGCGGGCAGCTCACGGGCGTCGTCCGCTGCCTCCGCCGCCTCCACCAGCACCGCTGCCATCGGCACGTCAAAGAGACGGAGGGCCAAGAAGAGCGACTGTTCTCTGTCGGTCTTCAAGGAGGGTCAAATGTTGGACTTCCTCGAGGAGAACCCCATCATTTGGAACATGAAGCTCCCGGATTACCGCCGCTCAGACAGAAAGGCCAAGATGTGGGAGGACCAGGCGACACTTCTGGGGACCACAACAGTCCATCTCCAGAAGTGGTTCAAGTCGCTCAGGGACACCAACACGCGGCTCCACAAAAAAAAGAGCGGGGACGGAGCCGCTGACCTGGCTGAGCGGGAGCAGTGGATCCTGCGCAAGTTCGGGTTCCTGCGGTCCGTCGTCCGTCACCGACCGGAGCCCTGCAGGAGTGTAAGTACATAATCTTTTTTCGTTCTGACAAGTGCGGCCATTAGTATCGTATTCTAGTTTGCTATGTTATGCTTTTGTTGTATTTATGTTTGTTTGTTTGTTGTTGTTTTACGTCCTAGCAACATCTAATATTCTAGTAATTTGTTAATGTTATTGACAATAGATGTGTCATGATATAATCATTATAAATCCATGTCTGCATTTAACGTTAATTATTTTTGCTTTATATAATTTTGATTTACTGTTGACTTGTCGTGTCTTTTGTCGAAATATCGATTTGCATTCATGTTACTTATGTTATGTTATGATTTTGTTTTGCAGTTGGCCAGTCCTGTCACGGCTCCGCAGCTTGATCTCAGCTTGGAGGAGAATGTCCTGACCGATGTGGAGGTGGCGATGGACGAGGATGGACCCACTCCCCCCGCTACATCCCAAGAGCGGGGAAAGGGGAGAGGGAAGCGATCTGCCCCAGTCGACAACAACCTCCTCGCTGCCATCCACAAGAGGTTCGATGAGTCTGCCGACATCCTCAAGGTAATGCAGCCGCCTCCTCCTCCACCTCCACATCCACCGGCGGTGACGAAGCGAGTGGCATTCGCCAACTATATGCGGGACATGATCCACACGATGCCGGAGGAGCGGTTTGTGTCGGTTTGCGGTGCACTCAACCGCATGGCGTCGCACCATCTGGAGGAGGAGGAAGGAACCTTCGTGGCCCCAGTGGTTTGTGTGGCTGCTCCTGCTCCTGCACTAGCTCCTGGACCTGCTTGTGTGTCTGCAAGTGAGGCATACCAGCCTCAACCCCACCAGTGGACTCACCAGCCACCACCGGCATCACCATGGGCTTCACAGACACACGAGTATGTGCAGCAGTATATGGGGCAGCCGCAGATTCCTCATCAGCCACAGCCACAGCCGCCTCTGCCAAGTCTTCCGCCTCAGCCTCTACCTCCAACCTCCGTAGGTCACGAGGCGCCCGCAGCTCCGCTGGTGGTACGGCCGTCACACACTGCTGAACAACTACGGACATTAGGGATGGCGGGGCACACGAGGGGCTCTTCCCCGCGCACCGTGCGTGGGCGCATAGCGAAAAAGCATGAAAGACCAGTCTGAGTGGAGTAATGTAAAGATGGGTCTAAATACAGTGCCGTCTAAAGTACTGTGAACACGTGACCCCTCCCCACGTAAGGTGCTCACGTGACACCTGTCAGCCAAGAAGGACATATTGAACTTGTCGGCGGCTGTCCGGACATTTAATTATCAATCTCTCATATAAATTGCCCACAAAGTAATAAAATCTTACCGGCTCCTGTTGGGCGTCAAATTTGGACTTTATTCCCCTCGCTAGCCGGCACAGTCGCCAGCTGATGCCATCTCTAATGGCAAGGGAGAGAAGTGATTGTAAATATGTGTATATATGTAGTCTTAGTTTTTATTTATCTTTGTACATTTGTATGTATATATGTAAATATAGTGTATGTTTATATATTGTTTGTACATTTATATGTCAAGATGCTAAAATAAATAAATATACTGTCAATTTTAATTTTTGTGTCCGTGTTCAGTAAAGGCATGCCATCATTTAATTGTTCTATATTAAAGTACAATTAACATTAAAATTAAAACTCTATTTTTTCCTGTGTTCTTAGTATGTATGTAAAAAGAGAGGAGATTCATTTACAATTACATTAACTAGATGACTTTAAATTAGGGAGCGAAAGAACGTAACAGACATGTAAAATTGTGTTTTTATATCTATAAAATGATATCGTTTATTTTACTAGACATATAAACATATTAGCATCTCATATAAGAGGAGACATGTCACAACATCACGGACATGTAAATAAGCGATAACAGTACAGTCTCAAGAAAAGCACATAAGTTTACAAAAACAGTACACAGACACAGCGCATACAGACTGATAAAATGTTTTGTCAGATCATCCTGTCTTGCCATGACAGTGCTCCGGTGGGTGAGACAACCCAGTCTTTAATTAGATTGCGCTGTTCCTTTCCTAGCTTGGACACAGTGTTGGGGTTAACAGCTAGAACGTCAATGTCAGGAAGGTTGTGGCCCTCACCAAGCTCCAGGCACAAAGTTGTTGTTGGCTGTCTCGGGACGATCCAGCTGCATGTTCTGTAGCGCTGGGTAGCGTGTCCTCATGAGGTTGTGCAGAACAATGCACACCATGACGATGATCTTCATGCTGGAGGGGTGGTGCTGCATAGTCGTCAGCAGCACTTGGAAGCGGTTGGCTAGAATGCCAAAGGCATTCTCCACCACTCTCCTAGCTCGGGAAAGCCGGAAGTTGAAGAGTCGCTCGTCATTGTTCAAGCACCTCTTGCCGTACGGCTTCATCATGGTCGGCCGCTGGGCAAAGGCGTCGTCACCGATCAGAAAATACGGCACATCCTTCTGGCCGTCGACGATCGGTTCAGGGTTCGGAAAGCCGGTGGTGCCACCTTCAGTGCCCGCCTTCAGCTCGCAGTCGTTGTAAATCTGGGCATCGGACGCGGAGCCCAAACCACCAATATCTGCCCAGATAAATTTGTAATCTGGATCTACAAGCGCCAACAGGACCACGGAGGAAAAGCCCTTGTAGTTGTAGTAGAGCGACCCACTCTTTGGAGGGCACCGGCATGCGATGTGCTTGCCATCCAGAGCACCACATGTATGGGGGAAGTTCCACTTCTCTAAAAAGAGGTCGGCGATGGCACACCACCCTTCTGGAGTCGACACGTCATGACCTCGGCCATGTACTCGTCGACGATGGCCTGACAGACTTCACGCACTATCAGCGACTGTGTGTTGTGGGGCACCCTCCACCTGAACTTCATGGAGGAGTATTTTGTGCCAGATGCCAGGTGCCGCAGAGTAAGTGCTATTTTCAGCGCCGGCTCGAGCGGCACCCTGAAGGTGGTCCGTTTTTTTGCGATCCTCGGTGCCACTCACGCCACAATCTTGTCAAACAACTGGGAAGGCAGCCGCCTGAAGTTCACAAACAACGCGGTGTCCTCGCTGTGGAGCTCGACCATCAGCTTGTCGAACAAGCCAATCTGTGGCCGCCTCCCAATCCAGCGTCTGACCCACACTGATCGTCGCTGCCGCTCCCTCCTCCTTCTGCTCTGGAGACGGGACGCCAGAAGAACCATGAGGTATAGACCAAGCTCATGGTGATAAAGGGCAACTCTGTAGAAATGCTGGGACTGTACTTGGAGTGCCTGGACATACATCCTGTATGAGCAGCAGAGCAGGAATGACCGAAGAAGGCGTGCGTCGCCTTTATATACCGAGACCATAGGTCGGGCATACGCCGCCATACGCTTCTGCATACGCTCCCTCCCATACGCTTCCTTCATACGCTCTCATACGCAAGCGTAGGTTTCTGCGTACGCTGCTTTACGCCGGAGAGATAACGCCCTGATTACGCCCGGTGACGCAAGTTGAGCGTTCGAGTAGGCGTCTATGCCGGCATACCCCTGCTCAACGCCGGTCGTACCCCCAGTGTACGAGGAGGCGTATGCGGAGCGTACTGCCAGGCGTTTGGAGGTTGCGTATGGACCCATCGCCCCGTAAGGTCGAGGATTTTTTGCAGCATGGCACACAAAAAATCGGGGGATAGAGGGAGCGATTTATGAAAGCGTATGGCGAGTTGTATGCCGTCATACGCTATACATACGCCGGTCACCTGACGGAGTATGAGTAGCGTACTATGAGTGTGTTAGCGTAATAGTAGCGTATGAGTAGCGTATGAGTAGCGTATACGGCGTATGCCGACGTATATGACGTAAAGCGGCTACGCCGCCATACGCTCCCGCCATACGCCGTAATGTGACAGGGCCTTTAGCTGGCGGTAAAACACACTGCAACGTTACACACTGCTATACATTTACACAGGAAGTACACATAACAGTGCTCTATCTCAGTTTCCAATGTGTCAGTTCCGAATTTTATGTATGTATATATATATGTATATAGACGCATGCATATACATGTGTGTACATGTATACTTCCGAGCGAGTATAGTGTCATGCCCCGGTGTAACGATTTCAACTTCCCCCCTTCCCAAGTTCCCCCCCCCCCGGGAATCTGAAAACGTTTTTAACTTCCCTCCGGGGAAATTAAAAACGTTTTCAGATTCCTGGGGGGGGAACTTAAAAACAGTTTTCAGATTCCTCCCCCTATTTTCAAATTCCCCCCTCCGGGAATTTAAAATTGTTTAAAAAACTTTAAAAAACGTTTTAAATTTCAGACCTATAATATTTTTTTCTTAACCATCTTGGAGACTTTTTGTGTCATTTGTGGTTAAATATGTTTTATTGTACTAGTAATAATTTCCATTATGCTATTCTCTGTATATTATAATATTTGTCATGAAAAATAACAAAAAATAACAAAAAATATCAAAAATAAAGAGAATTCCCCAAAAATGGGGGGGGAGGGAAAGTTAAAACGAGGGAGGGAATTTGAAAACGTTTTCAAATTCCCCTGGGAGGAATTTGAAAACGTTTTCAAGTTCCCGGGGGGGAACTTGAATATGGGGGGAATTTGAAATCTTTACACCGGGCGGCGAGCTTTGCATGCCGGACCCCCACCCGATAGGTGTGTATGTGTGGGGGGGGGGGGGGCACTCCAGGTCTCATTGCACGCGATAACGGTCTTATCACTATCCATATATATTTTCTTTGTTTGTTTGTTGTAGTTTTACGTCCTAGCAACATCAAAGGTCATATCAGGACGGGTACTGACTTGTGACAGTGCGCACTCATGGTGACTTTATAGTGCTGCCCTGAGGGGAGACCAGGCCACCTGCACCATGACCTGATATCCCACTCAGTCACATTATCCTGGCACTGAGCCAACCAGTCCGTGCCCTATCCTAATAATGCCGAGCACCATGCTAGGAAGCAACACGTATCAATTTTTAAGTCATTGGTTTGACTCGAGCAGGGTTCGAACCCTCAAACCCTCGATCTCCCAAAACAGGAGATGGACGCTCAACTCATTCGGCCATCCCGTCTGGTCTCTATCCATATATATGTGTAGTGAGCGCAGGCAACGAGGACGGATACAGTATTTTATTCTTGAATACAACCGTTATGGTCAGGGGCCGGAAGGGCGAGGCAAGGAGGCACCGGGGCGCCACCTGATGGATTCGAACCCAAGCATTAGTTCCCATTCAACAGTACTACCCGACAACACCAGGGGGGGGGGGGGGTCACTGCGCTCCAACTACACCTGCATATCCAAGATATACACGTGCATATGTATACATAGGAATATATATGCATATATATGTCTACATATGTATACATATGTATATATATATGGATATGTATGATAGTGACATTTTCCAAGGCAATCAGTGCTTCGCCGACAAAGCCTGTTATAATATTTCTGAATGCCCGGCCGCGTTTGGGACACCAGATAATACTACAGAACTCTCCCCTTCATTTCACCTGTGATGCAATCATCCTAAATCAAGATAACTAACTCTGGAACCAGTACTTAAAAGAGAAAGGAAAACAAGTCACACAGATGAACAGTGAATAAGTTGTGCTTTATTGGCATCAACTCCTGTCCATCCCCCTACATGTGACCTATCACCTTCACTCCTCACCTGCTGTCCACACCATGTCTCATTACCTTACTTCTATATAGGAAGCAGTGCCTACAGCCCTTGGAACTGGGGTCCCTTGGGTGTTGCACTCAACTCAATTTGGAATATGTGAATTTGGATAGCATCAGACAGAGTGTCTGGGGTCCTGTTCTAGAGTAGGTCTGTCTCACTCAAGAGCCAGGAGTAGAGTGCTCACTCTCCAGTGAGACTCAAGCAGTGTCCTGAATAATTAGTTAAATCTCAGTATCAGGCTAGTGTGGTCAGAAGGCCAAGGCAGCACAGGTGACTGGGCAGTCCCACAGTCAGCCAATCAGGCGGCCCCACATCTGGCGTGGGAGCCAACCCCCAGTGGAGGTGGCTGTCACTCAATTCAGCTGCAGGTGGTGCCCTGAGTGCATATACAAATGAGGCTGAAGGTGGGCCTTCCTTATGGTCATGGGTGAACAGGTAGTTGTATACAGTTACAAAACCTATAGCGATGTATGCTCGGCGTGCTGGGACATGTAGTGACGGTTGGAGGTGACAGTTCCAGGGTATGAGTAATGTACAATGACGTATGGTCAACATATGCCTAGCGTGTTGACGTGTGCGTAGCATGTGCAAAATGTATTCAAAATATATGCGTAATATGTGCAAAGCGTGCTCATGATGTATGCAATTACCATAAGGCCACGCCCTGGTCACGTGATCGGTCGCCGATGGGTATAATACCCTGGAGTTTTGGTTCTCTCCACACACTGCCACCATGCCTGCACAGAAGAACATCACAGCTTCAGCTGCCTGCAAGGCTGCTATCACTATTGGACTAGGGGGTTGGAGAGGCAGGAAGAAGCAGATTCTGCCAGCCTCACCATCATCACCATTGCCAGTGTCATCACCTGCCTCCTCACCACACCACTCTCCAACACACCACTCTCCATCACACCACTCTCCATCACACCACTCTCCATCTAGCCAGCCTAAAGAGATGGAGATGGAGTATGAGGTGGATACCCAGATGCAGACGCAGACGCAGAGCCAGACGCGGCCCCACTCCAGCTCTCCACCTCCTGCTTCCCATGGGAGCTTGCGTGCGTCATCCGTCGCTTCCACCACCTCGGCCTCTGCCTCAGCCTCCACTAGCACCTCTGGCTTCGCCTCGGCCAAGAAGCAGAGGGCCAAAAAAAGCAACTGTTCTCTGTCACTAGCCGAGGGAGATAGAATGTTGGATTTCCTGCAGGAGAATCCAGTCATCTGGAATGTTAAGATGGCAGACTACATACGGCGGACAAGAAGGGGAAGATGTGGGAGGACCAGGCAAACCGGATGGGGAGGATATCCGTGTATCTGCAGGGGTGGTTCAAGTTGTTGCGGGACACAAACACGAGGCTTCACAAAAAGAAGAGCGGCGACAGAGCTCCCAAACTGACTGATAGGGAGCTGTGGATAATGCAGAAGTTTGGTTTCCTGCAGTCAGTTGTCAGGCACCGGCCTGAGCCCTGTAGAACTTTAAGTACAAAATCTTTGATCCTTCTGGGCAGTCTGGGCATTACCATTCTGGTAAAACCCATATTATTCTGGACAAGTCGACAAAGCAATATATTCTATTTATATAATTAATCTGGAGAAATCAATTTAATCATTTTACTTTATATATTTGTTGTTGTTCTTTATTGTTGATTTGTGTTGTTGTTAACCTCATTTGTTGAAACATCGATTTGCCTTCATGTTACGTAAGTTATTTTATGATTTTGTCTTGCAGGTGATGGCTGCCATAGACGCTGCACAGGGGGATCTCGATGCTGCCGAGAATGTCTGCGCTGATCTAGAGATTGGGTTGGAGGAAGAGGTTCCAGCCACACCTCCGGCTGCAGTCTGAGAATGGGGAAAGGGGAAGCGGGCAGCCCCAGACGACATGAACCTGCTGGCAGCCATTCAGAAGCGGTTTGATGAGTGTGGGAGCTGCTGAAGGGCCTGCAGCCACCTCCAACACTGGCCCTTATGGAGCATGCCACAGTCTCAAACTATGTGTGGGACTCTCTGATGACGATGCCATGGGAACGGTTCCGGAATACGTGGGCAGCGATCAACCGCATTTTGTCACAGGGGTTGGAGGACGATTCTGGACCTGAGGCACCCATCGTTCCTCTGGCTCCTGTGGCTACAGCGCCTCCTGTGGCTGCAGCAGCACCTGTGGCTGCAGCAGCTCCTGTGGTTTGTGCGCCTCATGCAGGGCGTTCTCAAAGTGAGCTGTACCAGCCCCAGCCCCAGCCCCAGCAGTGGACCCACCAGCCACCACCGGCATCACCATGGGCATCACAAACCCAGAACTATGTGCAGCAGTATATTCTGCAGCTGCTGCAGTCTGTGGTGCAGCATCTGCAGCATCCACAACATCCATAGCATCCGCATGTGCAGCCACAGCCTCAACCTCTGCCTGTCCAACCTCTCCCGATGCGCCATCAGCTAGTGCAACCTCTGCCTAGTTGGTGCCACGTACCTCTGTGATGCCTGCACCTCAGCCTCAACTTTGGCCACTTGGTGTGGCTGTTCACACCATGCCTCCTCCGGCACCGTCTCACTGGCAACCTGCTGCCAGCATTGTGAGTGTGCCCTGGGAACACTCCCTCTTCCACAGCAGTGGCAACTGGAATGTCATCAGAGTCGCTGAGCCAAACGTCCGATGGACTCTTGAACTTGCCGGGGCTGTTGGGGATCTCCGGTGTGTTGGGGGTATCTTCCCCTCGTCAGCCCCGATGTCACCATTTTTTTTTTACATCAGATCATGCTGTCTTGCCATGAAAGTGATCCGGCGGGCGAGATGGCCCAGTCTTTTAGTAGATTCCGCTGCTCCTTTCCTGTCTTGGAGGTGGTGTTGGGGCTAGGAACAATGTCTACGTCTGCTAGGTTTTGTCCCTCTCTCCACGCTCCTTGGACAAAGTTGTGGTTCCCAGTCTCTGGACGATCTGCAATCCTGCTGGTTCTGCAATCCTGGGTAGTGCATCCTCATCAGGTTGTGCAGAACCATGCATGCGGTGGTGATGATGACCATCACAGTGGAGGGGTGGTGCTGCATAGTCATCAGCAGCACCTGGAAGCAGTTGGCTAGGATGTTAAAGGCATTCTCCACCACTCTCCTAGCTCGGGAGAGCTGATAGTTGAAGAGTCGCTCCTCATTTGTCAACCCCCTCCTGCTGTACGGCTTCATCATGGTCGGCCGCAGGGCGAAGGCATCATCACCGATGAGGAAATAGGCACATCCTTCTGCCCGTTCATGATCGGTTCGGGGTCCAGAAAACCGAAGGTGCCACCTTCAGCTCTGGGCATCAGATGCGGAGCCCCTACCCCCAAGATCTGTAATTTGCATCTACAAGCGCCAACAGGACTACGGAGTAAAACCCCTTGTATTTGTAATAGAATGACCCACTCTTTAGAGGGCACTGACAGGCGATGTACTTCCCATCCAGAGCGCCACAGGTATGGGGGGAAGTTCCACTTCTCCAGGAATTGGTGGGCGATGGCACGCCATCCTTGTGGAGTCGCAGGGCACATCAAAACCTCATCCAGGTACTCATCGATGAGGGCCTGACGGACTTCATGCACGATGAGCGACTGTGTGTTGTGGGGGACCCTCCACCCAAACTTCATCGACAAGTATTTGTTCCCAGATGCCAGGCGCCCCAGAGTAAGTCCGATCTTCAGCCCAGGCTCGAGCGGCACCCTGTATGTTGTGTACTTTTTGGCGATCCTGTGTCCTACTCTTGCCACAATCTCGTCAAACATCTGGGGAGGCATCCGCATAAAGTTGACAAAGACGCAGTGCCCTCGCTGCGGAGCTCAACCATAAGGTCGTCATACAGCCCAAACTGTGGCCCCCTCCTGATCCCTCATGTTCTCGCGCTGCTGCCTCCTTCTTCTCCTATCGACACTGGCTACCAGAAGAGCCATGAGGTAGAGATCTAGCTCATGGTGGTAAATGGCAACTCGGGAGTGATGCTGGAACTGTAGATGGAGTGTAGGGACATCCATCCTCTCTGAAGAGTTGAGCAGGTCTGCTGGAAGAAGGCAGGTGGTGCCTTGATATAGCGACCGCCAACATGCTGGCGATATGCTGGCGATACATTAGGGGCACGCTCGCATACGCCAGGGGTACGCTCGCGTACGTTAACGGGATGTTATGAGTACGTTATATACGTCACAGACACGTATCCCAACGTATCCCTAACGTGCTCCTAACATATGCCAACATACACCTAATGTACACATAGCTTATGAGGAACGTAGGACCCACACATCAACATACATTGGAAATTTTGAACATGTACAAACATTTTTTAGAGCTTCGACGCACGCCAACGTAAAACGATATATAACAACGTATCCCGAATGTACCCGACGTATGCCCGACGCATACGTAATGTATGACGACGTACGCCGACATGTTGGTCGAAAATCACATACGTCGGCATACGCTAAGGCTACGCATCGTAGTGTGACAGGCCCTTAAGGGGGTGGGTGGGGGGGGGAGGGCGAGTGACAGCGAACTGGTAACGTAAACAAGTCGAGGTGTCATTAGCGACAATGAAGAAAAACAACCCTCGCGTGTCATGTGATTTACGGAAAGCCTTCTATCGTTTGAAAGGTCAAACCCGTAGATCACGTGACCTGTCAGCGGAGACAAAAAAAGGGGGCGCACTCCCCAAGCGGAAGGTTCGGCGAAGGCTTTCGAACGGTGGTAGCCGAGGGTCTGCTTGGAGAGTTTTGTGTCAAGCGCCAGTTCCAAAAAGTCGGAATCTGGCCTGCGGTCAAAATGTCACCGTTTCTTTTTCAGAAAGGAGTTCTGCGGGCTAGAAGCGACGCCGAACAACAAAGGCGTTCACAATTAGTGGGTATACTTGGGCACCACCCGGGCTTCGTCTCCAAGCGTAGTTCTAGTAGGCCTGATCCCTGAGGCCTACACGTCTGCCCGAAGCCGTCGTCAGTGTGTGCCTATATATGTGTTTGTTGGTTGGTGTTATGTCCTAGCAACTCATGGCAACTTTATAGTGCTGCACCCATGGCAACTTTATAGTGCTGCCCCACTGGGAGACCAGGCCACCAGCACCATGACCTAATATCCCACTCAGTCACACTATCCTAATGCTGAGCTAATCAGTCCTTGCCCTGACCTAGTAATACCTAGCGCCGGGTTCGGTAGCGACAAGTATACATTTTAAAGTCATTGGTTTGACTCAGCCGGGTTTCGAAATCCTGACCTTCCGCATGGGAAGTCTGCCCTCTACCCATTCGGCCACTGCGTCCTGTGTGCCTATATATCACAAGTGACTGAACTTCTCCGCAGAATTATTATTTGCCTATTTTTAATGACTGCATTTTTTTTTTACTGTGCTGGACTTTAGTTTCTTAGAGGTTAAAAATGAATAGCAATCATGATCTATGCACGTCCCTCGCTCGATACTCACCCCAGATTCCCCTCAGGCCTCAAATGTCACATCAGGCAATGAGTGCTGAGAGACCTAGTATCCCGACCACTTTGTTAATACGGATATGCTCATCTGGAGAGAGAGAGAGGGTGCGCAAGAGAGCGATAGTGAACGCGAACAAGAGAAAGAACGAGGGAAGGCAAGAGGATAGATTGAGAGAATGGAAGAATGAAAAAAAAGAAAGAGAGTGAGGGAAGGAAAGAGCAAGTGAGGGACAGAAAGAAAGTCCGAGAGAGATGGAGCGAGAGGGAGAGGGTGAGAGTGAGGGAGACGGGGAGGGAGGCGGGGAGGGAGGGGAAGAGGGAGAGGGAGAAGGAGAGGGAAAGGGAGAGGGAGAGGGAGGGGGAAAGGGAGAGAGAGAGATGGAGGGGGAGAGGGAGAGAGCGGGAGAGAGCAGGAGAGAGGGGGGGGGGAGAGTGGGAGAGATAGGGAGAGGGAGAGAGGGAGAGAGCAACATAGCAACAGTGGGCTAGAGAGAATGAAAATTGAGCGAGAGCGAAAAGAGCGAGAGCGAAAGGGTCAAAAGAAGGCAAAAGAGAGAAAGAAAGTAAGGCAGAGAGTGAAAGAGTGACAACAGAGAATGAATGAGTAAAAAAGAGAGCGCGAGCAAGAGAAGAGATGGGGAGAAGGAGAGAAAGAAAGAGCGAAAAAGAGGGAGGTAAAACCGCGTTAAAAATAGTAGGGCCCACACTATTGTCATTAATTATCGCGGTATTACTGGCCCGCATTAAATGGAGTGGCGTGCCGAGATCGGTCAGAGACACCGTCGCAGTTATACCGTATTCTGCTAAGGGTGTCCAAGCTGTTCCGTGAGACTGGAGCAGTGCGGAATGTATGACCAGGCCGAAGGGGGTGAGTGAATGGGGGGTGGGTGAGGGAGTGAGTGGGGAGGGAAGGGGGGGGGGGGGGGTTCACGACCACGGGGAAGGGCGGGCCCTGCACCAACGGGAGGTAAGTTTAGATTCAATTGGCGCTAAGATTCCACTGATGCGTGTACGTGTACGTGTACGTGTACGTGTACGTGTACGTAAAAAGTGACGCGCAAAGCGCAAACACTAAAAACATGGATGGTGGTCACTGAGAAGGGAGGGTGGTGAAACGATTGCACTCTGATACAATCACTCTCACAGCTTACTAAATACTAATAGAATGATTCTATCAGAATGCAATGGCTTCCGTTTTCGCAGGGTTTTGCGTGTCCGTAAAATCTACTCGCATCAATCGATGCATTTTTGCACATAACTCCAGGGAGGTGCTGGGGGTCCCATGATGTGACGTCGTATAAATAGTTTTCCAAAGAAAAATGAGCACAGTGAAGCTTACTCTTCCCAAGGTCCAAGGCAAGTGAATGAATGTGGTTTTACATCATAGCAACATTTGAAGTCATATATATTATCTAATCAGAAATTTGCGTCATCGCTTCAGCGCACCATGGGTGGGGGTGGGGGTGGGGTGGGGTGGGGGTGGGGGTGGGGGTGGGGGTGGGGGTGGGGGTGGGGGTGGAGGGAGGTCGTACTGCTAAGTATATTTAAACCAGACGGGGTGGGGGTGGCTGAATGAGTAGAAGAGCGTCCGTCTCCTGTTTTCGTGGGTTCGAATCCTGGTCGAGTCAAACCAATGACTTAAAAATTGATACTGTTGCTTCTTAGCATGCGCTCATCATTATTAGGATAGGGCAAGGACTGGTTGTCTCAGTGTCAGGATAATGTGACTGAGTGGATATCAGGTCATGGTGCTGGTGGCCTGGTTTCCCAGTGGGGCAGCAGTATAAAGTCGCCATGAGTGCGCACTGTCACAAGTCGGTACCCGTCCTGATATGACCTTAGATGTTGCTAGGTCGTAAAAAACAAACAAACAAAGCTAAGTAGTATTAATGGAATCCTAAATGCATGTCGCTTACGTATGTCATGCGTCGCATGCTGCATGTCGCATGTCGGATGCCACTCTAGGCATTAATGGAATTCCAGCTTTATGTTACACTAAGCATTAATGGAATTCCGGCTTTAAGTCTACGAACCACACGTCCCCGTACCACATACGCACACAATGCGTGCAAACGTAAAAAGAAAGAAAGGAAAGTAAGATTCATAAATATTACCTGATGAATACAATGCATAATAATTGTGTTAAAAAAGGAAACTTTGAATACGTGTACAATGACTGAATACAACCGCACATGTCTGGCTAATATCGAGGTCAACAGCTATAGAGGTTACAGCGACGCTCCTTTACACATAATTACGTACTTATTAGTTTAAGACCTGCCGGGCTATAATATAAGTATAACGGATGACTTAGCAATGAGACCAGGCGGGATGCCGAATGAGTTAGAGTGTCCGTCTCCCGTTTTGGTAGATCGTGGGTTCGAACGCTGGTCGAGTCAAACCAATGACTTCAAAATTGATACTTGTCGCTTCCTAGCCTGGCGCTCAGCATTATTAGGATAGGGCAAGGACTGGTTGGCTCAGCGTCAGGATAATGTGACAGTGGAATATCAGGTCATGGTGCTGGCGGCCTGGTCTTCCAGTGTGGCAGCACGATAAAGTCACCATGAGTGTGCACTGTCACAAGTCAGTACCCATCCTGATATGACCTTAGATGTTGATAGGACGTAAAACAGCAAAAAACAAACAAACCTCAGCAATAAAAATGTACACCTTTGAACTAAAAGGTGTATATGTTGTTGGTTAAACATCGCGATTAATTGTGCTTTAATATATAAACTGCTATCTAGATATCAGTCGAAAGAGAAGAGGTAGTATTGATGGGGAGCGTGCAGGAGGAGGGGTGTCCTTTTAATTAAAAATTAGAATCTTAGTAACGCCGACGCCTAGGCTTGGTAGAAACAAGTTTAACTCTTTAGTCAATGGTTTGACTCAACCATGCTCGCCTGGTGCTGCCACCTGGCCTATTCAGCTGTCATGGCTCTGCCTCCCGCCTGTCCCACTCCATCCCACTACCTTCTTTGTCTTTTCCTTCCATCTTGCAGGAAATAATTATACAATATATAATATATATAGCACATACAATATACAGTGAAAGCTCTCTATACCGACCCAGCCACAGATCGAATACTCCCCTATATCGATCGGTTCATTTGGGTCCCAAAAATACCATTGTAAGAATATTCTAACTCTCTAAACCGACCACCTCCCTAAATGGACCACTTAAAGTCGGTCCCATGGTCGGTCGATTTAGAGAGGTTTTACTGTACATAGTATTCATAATAGTTAATACACCTAATATGCATCCGCCCTGTTATGACCTGCCTTAGATGTTGCCAAGATGTAAAACTCCAACAACCAACCAACCTAATATGTACATAGCATATATATTACATGTATTATTAGTATATTGTCCATATAGGACACACATAATATATATAGTACACACATTATATGCTGCATGTGTTTCTAGGTGGTGTGGTTTTAGAGATATTTCACTTTTTCTGTATGAAGATTGCTTACGACCATTGACAATGCCTTGAGTTTGCCGGTACGCGCAGTGCAAAACATTGTTCAAAATTAATAGAAATCCAAAACCCTAACCATATCAATTTACTATAATCTTTTTGGTAAACATGTTTTCTATATGTGTACCAAGCGATTTGTTTCTAGGTGGTGTGGTTTGAGAGATATTTCACTTTTTCTGTATGAAGATTGCTCACGACCATTGACAATGCCTGGACGATGCTGTTCGATGTTGACGCATGCGCAGAAGCGATGTTGAGAACTGAAACTGGTTGAGAACTGAAACCGCGACACCGGGTCTGACCCAACTCGGGAATTACCGGCACCAGATGGCGTGCCAAGTGTCACACAAAACGTGCGTGGCTCCACAATGGCACGAGTCTCACTTAAAGCTGCATAGTCCGATGAAAATATCACATTTTCAAAGCTAAAACACTTACCCAAATTTTACCCTACATATCCTACTAAGATACTGGTGCACTTATTAAGTATGTGTCATTGCATAGAAGGGGATACTAAGCCAATTAAATATAAACTGTTAGTTTTAATACTGAAGCCTATGATTTCAGAATTTTGGCATGTTTGGCCAAATTAATTTGGCATGTTTTCACTTCAAATATCGTCAAAGTTAGCCATTTAAAATAAGTTCCTTCAAACTAAAGTAAATTAGATAATAATGACCAATCTAATGTATTTATCTCAGAATATTACCATCACTCACAACCATCGGACTATGCAACCTTAATCTGGGCCGGGGCCATGCTGACGAACCGACAGGATATTGCAAAGACAGCCGGACTGACCGACTTAATAGAGCTCTTCTGAGTTAATGTCCGCTGGTTCCCGAGGAAGGACTGAAGCTACGACCTGGTGTGTTTACATGCCCGGAAGAAGGTTAGCTAACTTAATAGGTCTCTTCTGAGCTAATGTCCATTGGTCTCTGAGGAAGGACCGTGTGCGGTAACCTAATCGGTAGAGCGCGGGCCTCACGTGCGGAAGGTCGGGAGTTTGGTTCCTGGTCGAGTCAAACCAATGACTTAAATATTGATACTTATCACTTCCTAGCCTGGTGCTCGCATTAATAGGATAGTGCAAGGACGGGTTAGCTCAGTGTCAGGATAATGTGACTGGGTGGGATATCAGGTCACGGTGCCAGCGGTCTGATTTCCCAGTGGGGCAGCACAATAAAATCGCCATGAGTGCGTACTGTCACAAGTTGGTACCCGTCCTGATATGACCTTAGATGTTGCTAACAACAAACAACACAAAAACTCCGAGGAAGAACTGAAGCTGCGACCTGGTGTGTTTAGCTAACTGAATATGTCTCTTCTAAGTAAATGTCCGCTGGTCCTTAAGTAGGGACTCATAGAACCCATATTTCTGCCATTCCAGGGCGAGCCTCCTAACCATTAGCCTCTCTAGGCCTCCTTATGCAATCAACATACCTACACCTACTTATGTATGGCATTATTAGGACAGGACAAGGACTGGTTGGCTCAGTGTCAGGATAATGTGACTGGGTGGGATATCAGGTCATGGTGCTGGTGGCTTGGTCTCCCAGTGGGGCAGCATTATAAAGTCACAATGAGTGTGCACTGTCACAGGTCGGACCCATCCTGATATAACCTTAGATGTTGCTAGGACTTAAAACAACAACAAACAAACAAACCTACTTATGGGGCTGTCAGTTCAACTCACTATACATACATATATACTGCTTACGCGCTCTAAATCGACCGACCTTGGGACCGACTTTATGTGGTCCAGTTAGGGAGGTGGTCGGTTTAGGGAGTTAGAATATGGTTACAGTGGTATTTTTGGGACCCAAATAAAACGATCGATATAGGGGAGTGGTCGATCTGTGGAGGTGGTCGGTTAGGGAGGTTTTACTGTAGCAACATATGTAGGCCCTACATGTACACGCACGTATTCGTCAATGCTTAAGATATGAGCCTCAGTGATCAGGTAGCAATGTAGATATTTAACTATTACGGACAGGGGCCAGACACTGCAATCAAAACGCCTTGTATTGAAACGGGTTGATGAAAGCAATCAACTATTTTTATGTTTCATGTTGTACCTGCACAATTGTGTTTCAGATATTGAAACCGTGCATGTTTTACACACATCACATTAGTTTTTCTGTGCAAACCTTTGTCCGCAACATAGTGCAATATATTATATCCAATTGCTTTATCTAATACGGTATTGCATGTAACCAAATAAATCAATATTGATTCGTAGATGTAACTATCCCTTCGCTCTCTACCCCCATTTTCCTCTAATAAGCGGACTATTTCATTTCACACATTGCAAGTACAACCTATTTATTTGTTCTTTGATATATTGAACAAATGCAACCGGAGTTTCAACTGCCAGATTCACCAAGGAGATAAAGCGATAGAAAGAATAAAACCCTTAAAATAAGGCTTTTCTTCGCTCGCTGGGTCGTCCTCGCGCCAATTGACTCCTTGACTCACTGCTTTGGTTGTTTCTTTGGTTGTTTCTCTTGTTCGTTGACTGTGTGCTTCTGCTGTTCATTTGCAGGAGGGAGGAGTGGTAGGGGAGGGGAGAGCAGGGGGGAGGAG
>CM059192.1:12450056-12548227 GCA_030323885.1 Branchipolynoe longqiensis | reverse complement strand
TATATACATATACTGCAGCACCTTTAAAATATATAACCATGCGAATTCTCTATCTATTTCTATTTGACAAATAATGTGAGGCCACATCTTCCCTGTATGTATGTATTGTTGTATGTATGTATATACATATACTGCAGCACCTTTACAATATATAACCATGCGAATTCTCTATCTATTTCTATTTGACAAATAATGTGAGGCCGCATCTTTCCTGTATGTATGTATTGTTGTGTGTATGTATATATATACATATACTGCGCACCTTTAAAATATATAACCATGCGATCTTATCTATTTCTATTTGACAAATAATGTGAGGCCACATCTTCCCTGTATGTATGTATTGTTGTTGTGTATGTATATACATATACTGCGGCACCTTTAAACTATATAACCATGCGAATTCTCTATCTATTTCTATTTGACAAATAATGTGAGGCCACATCTTCCCTGTATGTATGTATTGTTGTATGTATGTATATATATACATATACTGCGGCACCTTTAAAATATATAACCATGCGAATTCTCTATCTATTTCTATTTGACAAATAATGTGAGGCCACATCTTCCCTGTATGTATGTATTGTTGTATGTATGTATGTATATACATATACTGCGGCACCTTTAAACTATATAACCATGCGAATTCTCTATCTATTTCTATTTGACAAATAATGTGAGGCCACATCTTCCCTGTATGTATGTATTGTTGTATGTATGTATATACATATACTGCGGCACCTTTAAAATATATAACCATGCGAATTCTCTATCTATTTCTATTTGACAAATAATGTGAGGCCACATCTTCCCTGTATGTATGTATTGTTGTATGTATGTATATATATACATATACTGCGGCACCTTTAAAATATATAACCATGCGAATTCTCTATCTATTTCTATTTGACAAATAATGTGAGGCCACATCTTTCCTGTATGTATGTATTGTTGTGTGTATGTATGTATATACATATACTGCGGCACCTTTAAAATATATAACCATGCGAATTCTCTATCTATTTCTATTTGACAAATAATGTGAGGCCACATCTTTCCTGTATGTATGTATTGTTGTATGTATGTATATACATATACTGCGGCACCTTTAAAATATATAACCATGCGAATTCTCTATCTATTTCTATTTGACAAATAATGTGAGGCCACATCTTCCCTGTATGTATGTATTGTTGTGTGTATGTATATATACATATACTGCGGCACCTTTAAAATATATAACCATGCGAATTCTCTATCTATTTCTATTTGACAAATAATGTGAGGCCACATCTTCCCTGTATGTATGTATTGTTGTGTGTATGTATATATACATATACTGCGGCACCTTTAAAATATATAACCATGCGAATTCTCTATCTATTTCTATTTGACAAATAATGTGAGGCCACATCTTTCCTGTATGTATGTATTGTTGTATGTATGTATATACATATACTGCAGCACCTTTAAAATATATAACCATGCGAATTCTCTATCTATTTCTATTTGACAAATAATGTGAGGCCACATCTTTCCTGTATGTATGTATTGTTGTGTGTATGTATATACATATACTGCAGCACCTTTAAAATATATAACCATGCGAATTCTCTATCTATTTCTATTTGACAAATAATGTGAGGCCGCATCTTTCCTGTATGTATGTATTGTTGTATGTATGTATATACATATACTGCAGCACCTTTAAAATATATAACCATGCGAATTCTCTATCTATTTCTATTTGACAAATAATGTGAGGCCACATCTTCCCTGTATGTATGTATTGTTGTTGTATGTATGTATATACATATACTGCGGCACCTTTAAAATATATAACCATGCGAATTCTCTATCTATTTCTATTTGACAAATAATGTGAGGCCACATCTTTCCTGTATGTATGTATTGTTGTGTGTATGTATGTATATACATATACTGCGGCACCTTTAAAATATATAACCATGCGAATTCTCTATCTATTTCTATTTGACAAATAATGTGAGGCCGCATCTTTCCTGTATGTATGTATTGTTGTATGTATGTATGTATATACATATACTGCGGCACCTTTAAAATATATAACCATGCGAATTCTCTATCTATTTCTATTTGACAAATAATGTGAGGCCGCATCTTTCCTGTATGTATGTATTGTTGTGTGTATGTATATACATATACTGCAGCACCTTTAAAATATATAACCATGCGAATTCTCTATCTATTTCTATTTGACAAATAATGTGAGGCCGCATCTTTCCTGTATGTATGTATTGTTGTATGTATGTATATACATATACTGCAGCACCTTTACAATATATAACCATGCGAATTCTCTATCTATTTCTATTTGACAAATAATGTGAGGCCACATCTTTCCTGTATGTATGTATTGTTGTGTGTATATATATATATACATATACTGCAGCACCTTTACAATATATAACCATGCGAATTCTCTATCTATTTCTATTTGACAAATAATGTGAGGCCGCATCTTTCCTGTATGTATGTATTGTTCTATGTATGTATGTATATACATATACTGCAGCACCTTTAAAATATATAACCATGCGAATTCTCTATCTATTTCTATTTGACAAATAATGTGAGGCCGCATCTTCCCTGTATGTATGTATTGTTGTTGTATGTATGTATATACATATACTGCGGCACCTTTAAACTATATAACCATGCGAATTCTCTATCTATTTCTATTTGACAAATAATGTGAGGCCACATCTTCCCTGTATGTATGTGTTGTTGTATGTATGTATGTATATACATATACTGCAGCACCTTTAAACTATATAACCATGCGAATTCTCTATCTATTTCTATTCGACATGCTTTCATATTGTGCATATACCCTAATATGTTTACAAAAATATGTATTGAGTCTATTCCATGATATTCTTTATATAATGACCAGCCCGATATGTTAACCTAGAAAAACTACTAGCAATCATTGCTGCGCGGCTTGGAGGGTAATATGAAAACAGCTAGGTAATATGATAAATAGCATGTCTAAGTTGGATTTGCAGCCATTAAACATTAACTGATACAACGAAGGAATGCTAAGTCAATTCAATAGAACTTGTCACTGCTGAAGCTTATGATGTCCAGCATTTTGATGTGCACCAAACTTAATTTGGCATGGTTTCTCTCCAAATATCTCCTTGTAAAATAAAAGTTACTTCAAATTAAAGTGATATAGATCATAGTGATCAACCTAATATATTTATCTTAAAAGATGTGGCAGAAACTCAAAACTATGTAGAGTGAGGTGAGTAACACAACCTTTTTAAGTCATAATTATCACGATCGAATATGATAATTCATAGCTTGTACATATATTGAACAGGGTTGGTTAGCTCGGTGTCAGAATAATGGGACTGAGTGGGATATCGGGTCATGGTGCCGGCGGCCTGATTTCCCAGTGGGGCAGCACTATAAAATCGCCATGAGTGCGTACTGTCACAAGTCGGTACCCGTCCTGATATAACCTTGGATTTTGCTAGGACGTAAAACAACAACAAACAAACATATATTGAACAGTTTTTTAGGGCCCAATCATAGTGTAGGGGTGTTTGTGACCAAGCAGTGGTTATTAGTATCAGTGACGTTCAACCCTAGTGACCCTCTTCAACTTGACGTAGATCAGAGAACACTTACACAATTGGATATAATGTCTCTATTAAATATAACTGTAAGCTGCATAGACTCATGTGATACTAATTATAGAGAAAGGTAATAAACAATCACTCCACTGCAATAGATATCCAGGTAAAACTAATGCAAACTCTACTCTCCACAATAGTAAATTAAAAGCCCTTTGATTATGCCTTATAATCTATGTAGTTCTCAGTAATTCCACTTTTCTTTTTATTAAAGGGTTATGGGCAATGAACAAATACTATGAAAGTGATAAATGAACCTTTACTCCAAAACTCATTAATTAACCAACTTTTATTGATTTTTCTGCAAAACCAAATAAGTCCACTTTCGGTTTGTTTGCAAAACCAGGTAAGTCCATTGTCAAAGACTAATCTTATGGAAATGTTGCAGAATCAAAGAACACCCAATTAGAAATATCTTAAACGTGAAGCATGTATTATATATTCAAAAGAACACCCTTTCTTATCTATGAATATACCAAAGTTTGGCAGTAGGCCTATTCTTCCTCGTCTTCAGAAAGCGTTAAAACTGACAATTATTTAAACGATTATGAAATCCCAGTGTAATAACAATCACAATAAGATCCTTACTCTAGAGTCATAATTATGGAGAGATGACAGGAAAATAATGCTAGTCCAGTCACAATATACTCCATTTGCCATTAGAAGTCATCACAGAGATTACACGAAAAGAAAGATTACATGAAAATTCAGTCAGTTAACCCACCCATTACCCCAATTTAAACATACATCCATCGATTTACTGAAATTGGGCTAGCGAGTGTTAAAGTATTTTCTCATAATATTGAATTAACTTGCCCCGCCCCACATAATTCCTGCTCACAGAGGCAGAGTGTGTAACATTAAATTTCCATCATAAGCTTACTCATCATCACCACTATCCTCAAGGTCCTGCACAATGTTCTGATCGCCAACATGAGAGAGGGCATTCTCATAGTAACCCCGAACCTCTTGATTTACATCCAACTTTTTCAGCAGCTTCATAACATCCTGCTTCTTAGCCTCTTTCACACAGTTAATATCAGCCAGTAGTGAAGGATTGAACTGTGCCCACTTTCCCCCCTCTTTAGAAGGGAGTGTTGGAAAAATTCCCCAGCAAATGCACTTTTGACCCCCAACTTATTCTTAGAAACCTGTAGCACACTTGCCTCACTAATTTTGAAAGATCTTTGATGTTTTGTGAAAATGACTGATTCTGCAATGTAATCATAGCACATCCAATCCTTTCCATACACATGAACAGTACCATGATTCCTCAGAATCTCACAGTATTCCTCTGGCATTAATATTGTTTCCTTCTTTCGGAATTCTTTCTCGATCCTATCAAACACTCGGTCTGCAGGAAGAAAGCTGTGTCCCTGTATTGGGAAATTGCATTCAACAGTAAGATTTGGGTACTTCTGGTTGCACAATGCAAACAACATGAATAAAACGTTAATGTTCTTATTTTGGCCGTAGCAAGAATCTGAGAACAAACATAGGAGTTCAGTTTGATTTATGTCCATGTTAACCACTGAACCTAAGTAATCATGTAATGCAGAAGCAATTGTATTGCTGTCTTTGGCATTCTGATGTTCAAGCCATGTATATAAATGAATGTCATCTTTCCCCTGCGATTCCCCTGTACCTCGGTGATGAACAATCCCAAACACTTACATGTATAACTGGCGAGAATAATACGTTTGCCCTATTAGGGACTTCGGAAGAACAAGATTTTCCATAACATCAAAACAGACAGTGAAACTAGCTCCCACTTCATTCATCTTCTTGTAAAATTGACGGGCACGGCGATGATGCAACCCATACAGCAGAATATTTTCTCGCTTTTCATCAGGGCTTTGCTCTAGATCCTTAATTTTCATGCGGAATTTCATACATGTGGAACATACATCTGTGGCAGGGTGACCAAATGCAAGATGGAAGTCATACACAAAAATGCTCCAATACAGTGAGTACGTTATCCTGTCATGATTCTGCGTCTGGAACAATTTGTGCATCTTTGCAAAACTTAAATCACTAGGAAGGTACTTCCTCCCTGGCGCACCTCGACGAGCATAGTGGCTAGCTCTGCAAGTGAAGGACTTTATATGATTTTGAATGCTCTCTTCCCCTCATTTTCTGCAGCTCTCCTGTAACCACCACGATTTTCCCGAAGAGATCTACCATGCTCAAGCGAGTACCTCGTGATGCTCTGGACTCAATATTCCTTGACACCTGAAAGAATAAATTAAATTCAATATAACAAAGCTAATGAACACTTTTATTACAGGTTCTAATCATTAGGTGTTTTTTTTTCTTCAAAAACATAATGAGTGTGAGTCCTGAAAAACAACTTTAAGACTATGAAATATCTTAAATAAAATAGATTACATGTCTTGCCGTATGTGGAAGAAAAAAGTAATAACAATACCAGGGAAATAATACCTTTTTCAGTTGACTATAACTAAAAATATATTACCCTGCCCCCACCATGAAAATGACATTAGGAAAACGAATATGAAATATCTTAAATAAAATAGGTTAACTGTCTTGCCGTATGTGGAAGACAAAAATAATAACAATACCAGGGAAATAATACCTTTTTCAGTTGACCGTAACTAAACATAATGATTCTGGGCTGAGCCATTTTGTGCATCATGTGATCTGATGCGCGCCGGTGATTGGCCCTCTACAACTTACGTGGTTCTGCAGGCAAACTCAAATGGCGCTTACAAGGTTTTGCAACAAAACCGTATTTTAGGTCTGATTTAACATAGGACTTACCAGGTTTTGAAACAAAATTGATTTGCTCATTGGCTATTAGGGACTAAGAAGTCGTGTCTCCATTGGTTATCTCACTTTTCATGAAAATGGCTTTTACATGGTTTTGCGCCTGAACCCCTCGTATGAATGTATGTATGCATGAGTGTATGTATATTTGTTTTATGTGTCTATGAATGTATGTATATTTGTACTATATATGTATTATATACTGTATCATATACTGCATTATATACTGTTTATTTGTATGTATGTGTATGAATGTATGTATTTGTGTATTATGTATGTATTGTTGTATGTATATATAATAATAATATATTTATTTCCACATGATCAATGTACACACAAGTTGATATTTATATCAGTAATTTGTTCACATGAAAAAGGAGAAAGTAGAAGTACAATAGTTATGAGGTGCTTTCCCCATTTAAAAAATAACACAGATAAATTGCTTATACCATCGAAATAATAAATAGAAAAATAAAAGTTAAAAGCATATCAACATTAACCTCAATACTGTCAATTACATCTCAATATCTATGTACTAGACTACTATGTGTTTTCCCTCTGATAAAGCTTAAATACTTTCTTTCTATACATTCTTTGAAACATATAAATGTTTTTTGAACATTTGATATTATCGTCAAGTGAATTCCATATTTTTATACCACATATAGATATACATTGAGACTTTAAAGTTCTTTTTGCAAATACTTGTCTTAGGTTGTTACTCAGCCTTGTGTCATGGCTACTATCTGAACTTATTTTGAATAAAGACTGTAGATCTTTTGGCAGTAGCCCTTTGTTTGCATTGTAAATTATCATACTAGATTTGATCTTAACCAAGTCTATTAATTTTAATACATGAAGATCAAAGAACAGCTCATTAATGTGCTCTCGATATCAAACGTTGCAAACAATTCTCACTGCTTTCTTCTGTAGCAAATAAATACACTCCATATTTGTTTTATATACATTTCCCCATACTTCACAACAATACGATACATAAGGCAGAAACAATGAATAATACAATATTAAGCATACATTTTTGCTTAGTACATATTTTGCCTTGTGCATAATTGCAATAGTTTTGGACAATTTAGATTTAATCATACTAATATGCTTTTTCCAATTAAGTTTATGATCTATTAGCACCGCTAGAAATTTACCCACATAAACCATTTCGATATCAGTATCATTTTTACGTACAGTAACATTAGATTGTTTTTTTATAATTACTAAACAGCATGAAATTAGTTTTTGCTACATTAATTGATAACTTGTTTGTTGCAAACCATAGGTTCAATTTAATAAGTTCTTTGCTTATATCATTGCCAAGTTGAACTGGGTCATTTCCTGACCTAAAGATAGTAGTGTCATCAGCAAATAGAATGAATTTAAGAAGCGATGACACATTACAAATATAATTTATATATAAAATGAATAACTTAGGTCCCAGAATTGAGCCCTGAGGGACTCCACATACCACATTTGCTAAGTCTGAGTCCTCGTCATCTAAATTTACATATTGTTGTCTATTTTGTAGATAACTAGTAAGCCAGTTATTGCCAATGCCTCTGATACCGTAGTGATTTAATTTTTTTATTAACAAATTATGGTCAATCGTGTCGAATGCTTTTTTAAGGTCAATAAATACACCAATAGTACATTTTTTGTTGTCCAGAGCTGAGGTAATTTCTTCTGTCAGTTCTAATAATGCCAATGATTTGGACATTTTAGATCTGAAACCATATTGACTGCTACACAAGGTATCGTGTTTATCAATAAATGCTTCCAGTCTACTATTGTACAGTTTTTCTAATATTTTTAAAAACTGTGGCAAAAGTGATATCGGTCTATAATTAGTGAAAACGCTGTTATCTTCTTTTTTAAATATAGGAATTACTTTAGCGACTTTCATTTTATTTGGAAAAGCTCCATTCTTAAAGGAGCTGTTACATATATAGGTAAATGGTTTGACAATGTAATATATTACTTGTTTATGATGCTCATATCTGTCATCATATCCCATTGACTTGTTGGTCTTACAATTATTGACCAGTTTAATGATCTCATTCTCCTCTACCCCTCCTAAAAACATTGAATCAGGATTTTGTGTTTTTAAAAAGTCCAGTACATCTATATTTTTGTTATGCGCTTTAATATATTTAGCTAAATTTGGGCCTACATTGACAAAGAAGTCATTAAAACCATTTGCTATGGCCTTTTTATTTGTAATAAGTTCTCCATTTGACTTAAGTATTTAGTATTTTCCAAGTTCCTTTTATGTTATTTCTTTGTTGAGCCAATAACTTATTATAATATCTTTTTTCATTATCTCTTAGAATTGATGTCAATTTATTTGTATGTTTTATACTTGTTTTCTGCACTCTTTGTTCTACATCGTAGATAATTTCTGTATAAGTTGTTCTTTTATTTTGCATGCATTACAAAGACCATTAGTAATCCATGGTTTTGTTTTGTTACTGAAGTGTTTAGCGCACACTTTTTTGATTGGACAATGTTTATTGTATAGGTCAACAAATGTTTTTATAAAATTATCATAAGCACTATTTACATCATTTGTATTTTATATGAATGTATGTATGCATATTTTTATATATGTGTGTCTGAATGTATGAACGTGTGTATGTATATGTGTGTGTAGTGCATTATTTTGTGATTTATATATATGTATAAGTTCATAGGTGCCCACTTTGCAGTGGAGAAAATATGGTATTTATAATGGACCAAAGTGTTGACTTCAGAGAGAGAGAGTCTATATCCAATAATGCAAATATCTTTTTATTCATCCATGCATGTGTGACTTTCCTAAGGCTATCATCACCACCCTGGTGTTGCGATCTATTGATGTATGCTGAGAACCTTGGGTTTCACTCCAACTGAATGCCACAATTTGATTTTTATTTTGATGGAGTTTTACATCCTGGTAGCACATCAGATCATATAAGGACGGGTACCAATTTGTGACAGTGCGCAATCACGGCAATTCTATAGTGCTGCCTCACTGGGGGACCCGACCGCTGGCACCATGACCTGATTTCCCACTCAGATACATTGCTGAAGTAGTTGCTTTCAAAACCGGTAGGCAAACTTAAGAACGCTGGAATATAACGAGCAACTGACAGTTACAGAGGTGTCAAGTAGATAAGAGTGTGAGTGGGATATCTCTCTAATACACACGTTGTAAATAAGGAGAACTAGTGTGACTGAAGGGGGAGGGTGTGGCAGTGGAGTGACCCACTCCCACAGGGGGATCCAGAAAATTGTGAAAAAAGTAATGAAAGAGGGTGCTTTCTGACATATAAATCTGCGTTGAACCCCCCCCCCCCCCCAAAAAAAGAACAGCAAGCTAAAATGATTCTTTGGCAGGAGATTACAAATTTAAAGCGGGAACTCGGGAGATTGGGGTTAGTTTGCTATATTTTAATATCTTCCGCCAAATTGGAAGACATGACACCTCTCTAATTAAATATCTGAACTATTAAATGGTGTGTGTATAATTCGCTTCACTCGGCCAAAGAAAGAGACGAAAGAGGAAATAAACTTTGAAAGGTTTAATCAAGTAAATAACAATTTGGCACCTGAAGCAGGCTAATCAAGTGGGTGACTAGGGACCTGTCAGTCCGAGTGCCGGCAGGGGCAGTGAATCAGTATCTGTAGGGAAGCATCACGTGTTCAGATGGATGAGGTGAGAAGTCAGTCAGCGCTCACCCCCCTCAGGAAGAGGGTGGGAGGGCGGGAGGGTGGGGAAGCGAAGTGAACAGGCAGAGTCACCGAGGTAGAGTGACTTGACAGAGGGAAATGAAAAGCGAGGAAGACAGAAATAGAACAGCCTCATTCGCAAATTATGCATGTTAGCCTCGCCAACATGCTCGTACTTAGGTAGACCTAACCTAATCGGGGACCTAAGGCTGCTATGCTGACACACACCAGAGGTTGATCACTATTATCATAACTTGATTTATGACTGATGAGAAAATGGCATGTCGAATCGGTTAGAGTGCTGAGGTCGGAGGTTAGAACCCTGGTAGAGTCAAACCGATGACTTATTAAATTGATATTTTGCTTCTACTTAGCTTGAATTGATATAACATGATTTATGACTGCCGATAAAACGACCCTCGTCAGTAATATGATAGGGCAAGCTCTGTATAAAAATAATGTTACTGGCTCGGATATCGGGTCATGATGCCGATGGCCTAGTCCCTCAATGGGGAAGCACTATAAAGTGAGCATGAGTGCGCATTGTCATAAGTCGGTACCCATCCTGGTATCACCTTAGGCGTTGCAAGGATCCAAAGTCACAAACAAACTGTTTATACATTCATACACACAAACATACAAATAAGTAGTATATAATGCAATATCTAAGGGCATGGAGATGATTACAGCTGATGAACATATGTTAGATGAGAAATATGCAAAGCGAATTAGAATAGCAATTAAAACCTGACATTGCCAATCTGATGCGTTAATAACAAAATGGAGTAGAGTGCCTGCCCCCCCCCCCCCCCCCCCCCCCCCCCCGCCACCACATCCAGCACATCCACGGAGCAGAGGACCTTGCCTGCATCACGTGGCATGGAGCTGGTGACCATGGTTTGTTTATTGGTCGGTCACATCAGTCTGATGCCACTCGATCACTCGGCATGGTGAACTGATGTATTTGGGTGAGTGGCGGGAGGGGGGGGGGGGGGGGTTAACACTCTACTAACAGCTGTATATATGTGTAGTGCAGCCTTGCTCGTCAATGTTCAGTTTCCCACTGGAAAGTGGAGAATGTAAATAATCCACAAATTACCAAACCTTTAGTTAGACAGAATGGGGCTACTTCAACAGCGACAAATATGTTGCTGTTGAAGGTAAATATAACTGGAACTGTGGACATGGCTGATATCACCCTAATATCAACCACTTCATAAACAAATTAGTAACAACGTAATGCAATATTTATATAACCCCAATCAATGGGGGATTTAATCTACCACAATCAATGGCCACAATCTACATAACTCAGCTGGACAAGCGACAAAATATTATTTTATTTAATGTAGAATTGATTCATGTATGTTTTATTTTCATAACAAATAAATTCAAGGTTCAATTAATCAAAGGCTTAATAAAATGTACTAACACGAACAAATCACTTCATTTAATTTTTTTTTAAACCTGGGGAAAGGAACGAATTAGGACAAGTAATGTGTGGGAAGAGGGTGGAAACTGTAGAGTATGGAAAGATGGGATGAGGGAGAAGGCAGGAGGACGGATGAGGGATGAGGGATGAGGGACGGCAGCATTACATAATAGATATACACATTGTTTGACTTAATTTTATTGCAACAATTTTATTTTATAACTGTACATGGACGATTAATTATCTCCACAGAATCTGGTCTCAAATAGCCAGGCGGGGCGGGGGAGGGCGATGCCCCCTCGCCACGTCGGCTCGTTAATGCTCACGATGAGCCAATATGTGTATGTTTAGACGCAATGTGACGACATCAGTTTGAGGTCGGGAGGAGTTGGGGTGTGATGACGGAGGAATGACTGTCTCTTCCTCTTTCTCGCTCTCTCTCTCTCTCTTCCTCTCTCTCTCCCCGCTCTCTTTGCCTTCCTCCCTCTCGTCCCTTCTCTCGCGTTCTCACGCGCTGTCTCGTCTAGCTGAGGGGAGCAGTGATGCCGTCGGCGATCACCTGATAGAAGGCGGTCCAGGCCTCCTTGGCCTCCGGTGTGAACTTGGCGCCACAGACCTCAGCCAGGGCGCTGAGGAGGCACGGCCCGGCGGGCTGGCAAAGGGGAGAGAGGGAAACAGCTAAGTGAGCAACCGGTCATGTCAGCTAAAGCCGTTAGTGAACGTAGTTGAACGTAATTGAAAGTAGGATAGATTAACGTAGGTGAAACGTGCTATCACTATGTTAAAGTATGTTAAGGTACGGCAGGTTTTGGTTGATCACCCACCTAATAGTACGGATAAATATGTTATGGTATGGATCCTGGTACGTTAGAGTATGGATCCCGGTACAGCCAACTATGTGGAACTACATTGAACTATGTTGAACCCTGCACTACATTCAACTACGTTCAACTTCATCCACTAACAGCTATGTGACCACAGCAGAATAGACAAGGTTTTGTGCGGGTCAAAGTATTCTAGGGTACGCTAGAGTATGCTAGAGTACACTAGAGTATGCTAGAGTATGCTAGAGTATGCTAGAGTATGCTAGAGTACCTTTACGAAGCAGGCTAGAGTACCCTAGAGTATGTTATCATCACAGAGACGATGTCTGCCTCAAACGTACCTCTCTTTTGAACATGTCCAAAGCTTAAATCGGAACTTACGGCCCACACACATTCTTATCGCATTCTCATCATGGAGAAGTATGGATGCCGATACATTCACTACGTTTAACTATGTTCAACTTTGTCCAACTATGTTCACCTATGGTCAACTACATTCAACTATGTTCAACTACGTTCAACTACGGTCAACTACATTCAACTATGTTCAAATATGTTCAATTACGTTCAACTATGTTCAACTACCTTCAACTACCTTCAACTACCTTCAACTACGGTCAGCTATGTTCAACTATGTTCAACTATGTTCAACTACGTTCAACTACGTTCAACTACGTTCAACTACGTTCAACTACGTTAGCCTCCACTACATTCAACTACGTTCACTACCGTGTATGTGACCGGGCCTTTACACTCCACAGACACGTCACAAGTAGTGTATGATAGGCGTCATGTGTATCAGAAGTGCAATTGTAAGATTCCATATACATATGGAATGTGTATATGGAGTAATAGGTGTAGGTATGTAAAAGGTGTAGGTATGTAATATGACTAAGTATGAAATAGGTCTAGGTATGTAATAGGTCTAGGTATGTAATAGGTCTAGGTATGTAATATGTCTAGGTATGTAATATATACACGGTAGGTATGTAGTAGGAATAGGTATGTAATATGCCTAGGTTTGTAATAGGTATATGTATGTAATAGATGTAGGTATGTAACATGACTACGTAGGTAATATGTGTAGGTATGCAATAGGTCTAGGTATGTAATAAGTATATGTATATAATATGTCTAGGTATGTAATAGGTCTAGGTATGTAATGTCTAGGTATGTAATAGGTCCAGGTATGTAATATTTCTAGGTCTGTAATAGTTATGGGCATGCAACAGGTCTAGGTGTGTAATAGGACTAGGTATGTAATAGTTCTAGGTATGTGATAGTTCTAGGGATATAATATATCGAGATATGTACTAGGTCCAGGTACTAATAGTTCTAGGTAATAACATGTCCAGGTACTAATAGTTCTATGTACTAATAGGTCTAGGTGCTAATAGGTCTAGGTACTACTAAGTCTAGGTGCTAGTAGGTATAGGTACTAATAAGTCTAGGAGCTAATAGGTCTAGGTACTAATAAGTCTAGGTACTAATAGGTCTAGGTACTAATATGTATATGCATAGGGGCACTCTTGTGTCATTCATCCACTCACCACGAAGTGTGCCTTCTTCGCCCCGTATTTGGTGTGACGTTGCGCAAGCTCGTCCAGCTTTCCCTGAACGGTTCCCATGCTGTCGATGCTGTGCACAGTTCCGTCGATGAAGGTCATGATCTTGAGGCCTTGAGCGGCGATCTTTCCGGCGTCGGAGCCCAGGTTGAAGACAGCGTACGCCTCTGGGGCGTTGGCCTTCAGTCTGATTTAATACAAGTAAGGGATCAGATGTGTGCACTGCAATTGTAGGAGGAAGACATGGCTGTGTCACTGCGTACTCGTGGCGGCTTTGCATGCGGTGTGACTAAGTGGTTAGACAATGGCTGTGTCACTGTGTACTAGTAACAGCTTTGCATGCAGTGTGACTAAGTGGTTAGACAATGGCTGTGTCACTGTGTACTAGTGACAGCTTTGCATGCAGTGCGACTAAGTGGTTAGACAATGGCTGTGTCACTGTGTACTAGTGACGGCTTTGCATGCAGTGCGACTAAGTGGTTAGACAATGGCTGTGTCACTGTGTACTAGTGATGGCTTTGCATGCAGTGCGACTAAGTGGTTAGACAGTGGCTGTGTCACTGTGTAATAGTGACGGCTTTGCATGCAGTGCGACTAAGTGGTTAGACAATGGCTGTGTCACTGTGTACTTGTGATGGCTTTGCATGCAGTGCAACTAAGTGGTTAGACAATGGCTGTGTCACTGTGTACTAGTGATGGCTTTGCATGCAGTGCGACTAAGTGGTTAGACAATGGCTGTTGCACTGTGGAAGTACAAACAGCTTGGTTGGTTGGTTGTTGGACATTTACAATTACAATTGCAAAATTTGCCTACAACAAGCTAAATAACTGTAAGTATTAATCAAAACTTTGGTCTGCATTATAGCATCAAATTATGAAAGTTCAGAACTTTCTGAGGTCCGTCTAGGACAAGATTGGTGGTTTTATATACACGGATAGAACAATGCATTGCTTTGTGTTACGAACCGAAACCTTTGTTCTATTGACACCTGTTTACACATGGGTAGAGATGTTGGCGTTAGTCGCATCTCCTGTGGAGATTCCCTCGGACCCTAATAGAGGGTCTCGTTGGGGATGATCCTGGGTTGCTTTTATAGACTCCCCAAAGTTTGTTGAGGCGTACCTCCGAGTTTCGTTGCATTTTCTCCAACTTGCCGGCGCAGAAGCCGCGGGAGGGAGAAGTGTACGGAACAGAGAGTGTGGGAGGTCCAAAGGCCTACGCCTCGTAAGGTTGGTTTTGATACCACACACCTACGACAATACACTTAGCTTACCACGCCTGTACTGAGAACAGTGTAAATACGTTACTCAATACCACAAAGATCCTCAACCCGGGTTAAACCTGGCGTCACTGTTCCTGTGTTCACGTTGAGTTGAAACCAGTTTATAGTAACAATTTATTGTTGGTTACAGACTACCGATGGCTACGAAGCGAAACAAGCCCGTGCTGGCAGCTGCGACTCATCGCCCGGGTTGACGGCACCGCCGTCCCCGCAGCCCGGGGCAGACATACCGTCTGACCGGGAGAGTGACGACACGGCCACTTATCCGTTAGACCTGGACGCCCGGATAAGTCAGATTATGGAGTTGAAGCTACAGCAGATCCAGCCGAACGTGCACCCGGCTAAGGGCCCGTCCCTCCCCATCCTCGATTCGGATTGGGAGGATTATTCCGATCCGGAAGACACAGACTCGGCGGATGAAGTAGTCAGTCCGAAAGCTCCTAAACCGAAGAAGCGTAAGAAACCGGTATGCTCGTCTGGTGACGAGTTCACCAAGGCAAGCAAAGCCAAGCGTGTCAAAAAGAATAAGAAGAGCAAAAAGAAGAAGAAGAAACATTCTTCGTCGGACTCATCTTCCGACTCGTCTTCCACCGAGTCGGTCTCCGACACGGAAAGAGCAGGTGTTTACGCCAAAATTGGCGGAAAAGTCCGCAAAAAGTGCGTAAAACAAAAGGCAAAGAAGGTACGCATGACAACTGTGATGCGAGAGACTATTAAAGGCCATTTTAACACCTTTAAGCCAGCAGATGTTATCACGAAACTGACAGAGCAGATTTCGGGAATCAAAGAGATTCCGAATATGGTGGTCAAGGAGATGGACTCAGGAGTCCATCTGAGCGACGGCAGACGGAAATTTGAAAATGTACTATTCACCATCCATAAGGCAGTGTTAGGGGCTCTAACGTCAGTGGCACCCATAGCTAATAGGATGCAAACAGAGAACAAATTCTCCTCGCTAGCTCGATCAATGGACAAGAACATTGCGCTGCTTACCGCAGCTAGCAACTTCTTGACCTACCGACGATACGAAAATGTCTTTAAGGCAGTTACGACAGATGCTGGAAAAGAAGTGGCTAGATCAAAGAAGATCACTGACAACGATGGAAAGGAGTACACGTTGTTCCTCGCACCCAAGCCCCTCGACAAGACTAAAATGTTCGGAGGGCAACTCCCTTACCTCATTAAAGAGGTAGAGGCAGAGGCAAAAACTGGAAAGAACATGGAGGTGAGACGGAAACCGAATAATACATCCAGGTTTTGCAAGCCCCGGCCAGATTTTCGCAACCGCCAGGGAGCAAGAGCGGGAAGGGCCGGCCCCTCCTATGGCTTCCAACCAAGGGGAAGGGGAAGAGGAGATCGACAGTCATTTTGGTGGAATGACGGGAACCGCCCATTCAGACGGGAGTACACACCCAAACAGCCGTTCCCACGACCGGGGAACAAATAGAAGCTGCCATGCAGACTCCGGCGCCAGTGGTGGCAGACATGGTGACGGAGGAAACACAGATAGATGTAAGGAAATTTAATGCAGGGAACATTACTACACATTTCCATGAATGGTGTAAAATAACAAATGATTGAGATATTTTGGACATAGTTAGTGGAGTACATATTTCGTTTACTAAGATTCCAAAACAGAAACGAATTCCTTTCCCATATAAGTTTAATGAGATAGAAAAGGAAGCTTTAGCAAACCAGGTGTCTCTCTTCGAAACAAAAGGTATTATAGAGCAGGTTAACCACACACCCGGTGAATTTATTTCTAATATTTTTTCCCGGCCCAAACCCAATGGAGAGATTAGGATGATCCTAGATTTAACTACATTAAATGAAATGATTGAATATCAACATTTTAAAATGTTCTCACTAGAAACTGCCAGGGATTTGGTTACACCAGAAGCCTGGCTGGCCAGTGTCGATCTACGAGATGCTTACTATACGGTTCCTATATGTACAGAAGACAGAAAGTTCTTGAGATTTATTTGGAATAACTGACTTTTCCAATTTACCTGTATGCCTAATGGTTTGGCTTGCGCTCCTCGTCTGTTTACTAAGCTATTAAAGCCAGTTTTCTCAGTAATGGCTAGGAAAGGACATACTATGTTCCCGTACATTGATGACTCATTTATTATGGCACAGTCATTTCAAGGGTGTCAAAATGCAGTCAATGATCTATGCCATCTGCTTACGACTTTGGGCTTCTATATTCATAAAGACAAGTCGGTTTTTAAACCGACAACCGAGCTTAAATGTTTGGGGTTTATCATTAATACAAAAACAATGACGATCTCGCTTATGAAACAGAAACTCCAGAAGTTTCTAGATACAGTGACCCGCTTGGTCAAGCTAACTAGGCCAAAGATAAGGCAGGTCGCCGTCCTAATCGGTATAATGATAGCGTATGCTATATGGTAGGGCACACATTAAATCCCTAGAAATAGATAAGAATTTGGCTTTAGCTCGCACTAAAGGGAACTTCGAACGGAAAATGTTCATTTCCGACGACATTGCCTGATACAGAAGGTTAAACCTATGAATCCCTCTATATCTCAGGTAGCAAGGTTCTTACGCATGTTAGGAGATGAAGGCCTAGGATTTGGGGCTATTAATGCAGCCAGATGTGCATTGTCCATTATTCTGCCTCGAATAGATGGCCAAACAGTGGGAAAACATCAAGTGATCCACTGGATCCTAAGGTCAATCTATGAACGTAACCCCCCAAACCTAAATATAATCGGTTTTGAGATGTATCAGTCGTATTTAAACTTTTCAAACAATGGCTGCATAACAGACATTTAGATGTTAAAAAGTTAGGTTACAAAGTAGCCATGCTACTTTTATTAGTGACAGGCCAAAGAGGACAGACTATAGTCACTTTATCACTAGATGGCCTGGAGATAGATAGGAAAGAAGCTACGTTTGATTTAACACAGTTATTGAAATCTAACCGCACAGGAGACCCTCTGTCTACAGTGAACGTTACAGGTTTCACAGAGGATCCAAAACTATGTGTAGTTTCAGCCATACGGGTGTATATATCCAAGACCAGTGACTTAAGAAATTCAAGACAGCTTTTGGTGAGCTTTACTAAGCCACACAAGGACATTTTGCGAGATACTCTCGCACGATGGACAATTACAGTTTTAAAATTGGCAGGAGTCAATACGGAACGATATGCATCTCATTCAACGCGAGGTGCCATGGTCTCAAAAGCGCGATTGCTAGGGATTTCCGTAAAACAAATCCTAGCACATGCAGGCTGGAAGACCGCTAGATCGTTTGCAAAACATTACAACAAACGACTAGAAAAGTCAAGCGGAATCGCCAGACGATTACTCAAAGACTAAAAGTACATAGGTGAGAAACGAAATATTTCAATCTCATTAATACTGTCTAAACATAACATGAAATGGTTTTTAAAAATGTTTAAAGAGGTAACAAATGTAATAAAGAATACAATACACAGGATAAAAATGATTTTACGTAAAGTTCTCCCTAGCCTGCGGCTAGCCTGAGGCTTTATACCGAGGTAAAATAGATTAGTTAGACGAATCTTACTTGGGTATAGATGATGGATAACTGTTGTTTTCCCGAGGTATAAGCCTCGGATAGACGTGGGTGAGGGCCCACCCACCACACCCTACCACGTCTATTATGTTTGCTTGTACCAAGAAAACATTACAGTTCCATTTTTATTATTTTAGATCATATTTTATCCTGAATAAGTAGGTAAAGATTGCTGGAACCGGATGTGCTTCCTTCTCCCTCACCCACGTCTATCCGAGGCTTATACCTCAGGAAAACAGCAGTTATCCATCATCTATACCCAGGTAAGATTTGTCTAACTAATCTATATATAAAGACCTCTTTATATATATATATCTGAAGAGGTATTTTCCGAAGCACGAGCTACGAACTTGGCTTTGGCATTGCAAAGTCTTTTTTTGTATCGGTGCTTATCGCGTTTTGGAAAAGAGCTCTTCATATGCTCTTAATCATATTAGTAGGACCGAGACCCTAATGCATGTGTTCCTTTGTTGCCTCAAGACATCGAAAGTTCTAAATATATCTATTGTTTAGTCTGGTTGTCTGAACGACTAACTGTTTGGATAGTAACACCAGCATGTCATGTTACTCACGACAATCTTGTCCCATTTATCCCATAGAGCTAAATATAGATTTTGAGTCTGTTTGTATGTTTGTCCAACTGACTGCCCATTTTAATATTCATGCTAACTTGTGAAGTCACGCATGTCAAGTCCTTGCCTCATATTCAGAATTAACCATTGAATAGACCTTTACGTTCAGCATACCCAGTAAGTTGTTACTCAACTGCCTCAGAGGATGGGTTTGCGGTGGAAAGACCTTTTCCACACACGGTTTACGGGTGTGGTGAGGATGTAGGTGTGTATGTTGGCGGTGTAGGTGTGTGGTGGGTGTGGGTGTTGGTGGTGTAGGTGTGTGGTGGGGGTGTAGGCGTGTGGTGGTGGTTTAGGAGTGTGATGGGGGTGTAGGTATGTGTGTGTTGGTGGTGTAGGTGTGTGGTGGTGTGCCTGGTGGGCGTGTAGGTGTGTGGGGGGTGTGGGGGTATAGCTGTTTAGTGGTGTGTAGGGGTGGGGCTATAGGTGTGTGTGTGGTGGGGTGTGTGGTGGGGGTTTAAGGCTGTGGTGGGGGTGTAGGTGTGTGGTGGGGATTTGGGATGTTAAAGATTGTGAGGTGCTACTCTGTAAGACACCCCTACACCTCAACCACAAACCACCTACACCTCCACCACACACACCCTACACACCCACCACACACACCTACACCTATACTCCACCTACACCCCAACCACACACACCGTCAACCCCCACCACACACACCTACACCCCCACCGCATCATTAAGCCCCCAACACATACACCCACCACATCCCTAAGCCCCCACCACACACCCCTACACCCCCACCATCAATGTACACACTGTAACTTGTCTCATTTGACGATCCCTCCAATGACGGGATACCTGCTGTTCTTGAACAACATTGGCCAGGATGCAGAGTTGTCCTTTGACGTCCTTGACGCTATATATCGACATATATATCTACACATATCGAGTAGTCCCAGGTTCGCATTGGACATTATTACTATATTAGATATTGCCAAAATATATAAACTCTCGCCGAATATATTCTATTGATACATGTTGATTCTGGCCCTTTATATAAGTACAATATATTATACTCCTTATATATCCTTATATATCAACATATATATCTATACATATATCTACACATATATCTACATATATACCTATATATCTACATATATATATATATATCTACATATATATCTAATTACATCTCTACATATATCTCTACATACATCTCTACATACATCTCTACATATATCTCTTACATATATCTCTACATTATATACCTCCATATATCTGTACATATATCTGTACATATATCTCTACATATATACCTACATATATCTCTACATATATCTCTACATACATCTCTACATATATCTGTACACATATCTGTACATATATCTCTACATATATCTCTACATACATCTCTACATATATCTCTACATATATCCCTACATATATAGCTACATATATATCTACATATATACTTGCTTACCTGTCCCCACAAGCAACTGTGCTCCAAAGTCCAAGCCGCTCTAGCTGCGTCCCACAGAACATTCCAGAAAAGCACACACTAGAGCATCTGACCGCTTAGCATAATATTTATATAAAGGTGAACATTTATACATACACATACATACCTATACATCTACATATATATCTCTACATATATACATACTGGGCGTAGAAGGCTATTCCAGCCGCCTGCAGATCGACTCCAGACCAGGAGTCCTTGATGGCGGCTTTCTGTGCGTCTGAAACCATGGTTGTTGGCGTTGGTAACGTTGGTAACGTTGATGCTGAAGAGTTCTTCCCTCCGAGTATCTGACCGTGTGAGTGCTCGGTGCCCGTGTGCGGTGGGTGCTGGTGTGGCCCCCTAGCGGCACTCGGCTGCTCTTTTCTATCCCTCAGAACGAGGCGAGTGCTGCCACCTGTCAGTCACGCCCATTAACTGCGCATGACACAATTGCGCAGATTCACATCTGGTTGATGGAATCTTCCACTGACCATTTATTATTATTACTACTATTACTATCACTATTACTACTACTAGTACTACTACTATTAATAGCACCACCACTACCACTACCATTACCGTTGCACCACTACCACTGCCATTATCATTATTATTATTACTATTATTATTATTATTAATCAAATAATTATATGTATTTAAAAAAGCAGGTACCACAAGGCATTCTTTTAAAACTAAATGGTATAATAGAAAGATTCTGTGTTATATTACATTATATATAACATAGCATAGTGTATAGCAACTTCTCAATAGGTTGCCAAAGTAATTTCAAATCAAAGCCAAAGGCCGAGGCCCATTTGAAAGCCTTCCATCCACGCGCACGTACAAGTATGTACAGCGTCTTTTGCTTTTTAATGCATGCCGACATAACTGGTTCAATATTGACCGTGGAGCTATATTCTGGGGACCTCATATGGTACAAGTGCCATTCGATCAAACAGCAAGTGCCCCTGTATCATATATTTAGTAAAACATGTGTAATGAATATTGAAACCAAATGTGAGCTGACATAGTACTCTTCATATAAATCTATCCATTCTGACTGAAATTGCTGACGGAGTGTCAACAAGCTACAGCCTCGCACCCCCCCCCCCCCCCTACGCACACATACCGGTCGCATATAAATGGTTCAGGATTATTCCTTTCCTGCCTAGCAGTCAGGATTTAGGCCAGAGGCGTCAAATTATGTATTTTGTCCATTATTTATAGGCTCAGGCGCTGGGGCCCAATTCTCCCTACACACAACCCATATATATATATATATATATATATATATATATATATATATATATATATATACATATATATATATATATAGTCTCCTCTGTCAATACCGGCCTCTGTCAATAACAAATCTCTGTAAATAACGGCAAAAAGTGCTGGTTCCTTCACGGCACCTCTTTAATTTAATAGCATTACCTCTGTGTCTAACAGACAACTGTCTTATGCGGACAACTAGCCATTTTTTAAAACCTATTTGATCAATATTCTCTGTCAATAACGACATGCCATATAGTTATAATATAGTAGAAATGACTAATTGAACAAATGACCAATTTTAGAAATGACAAATTGTAGAAATGACAAATTATAGAAGTGATGAATAGTAGAAATGACTAATTGCAAAAATGACAAATTGTAGAAATGACGTTGTAAGGACCGTCCTAGTCAGTCAAGTATAAAAGAAAAACATTGGTCAGTCAGTCAGTCTCTCCATATCACGGATCTCTCTATAACGTCATCTTGCTCCAGTCCCATGGGTGTCCGTTATAGACAGAGTAGACTGTATATATATATATATATATATATATATATATGGGGCGGATGGGTGTGCGAGCCACATGCTGGCAGTGTAATTACGATGTGCAATTCACGAGCCGAATGTTCTAAATCAACACAAGCATACTATGCACAGTACTCAACCATCACCACATACCAATTGCCGATGATTCAGATAATTAAATGATCTCTAAAAACCTCTAAATGTATCCGATCACTCTAGCTTAGATTTGCATTTAGCAATATATTGATCCATGAAACGTCCAGAGAGAATTAATAATATAGCATTTCGGCAGGATAGGGCATAAAAACAGCGAGACGTGTTTATGTTTGTTCAACCATCGCCTTTACACAAAATGTAAACGCATACAATGATTTATGTGTCAAAATACACTCTTATGAGTTTAAAAGCTAATTGTTTGGTAGGTCATGGGATTTTAACCCTGGCTGAGTCAAACCAGTGACTTAAGAATGTGTCACTACCGAGCCTGGCGCTCACCATTACTAGGATAGGGAAAGGAACAGTGAAATGAAGAAGACCAATAGACCCCGCCAGTTAAGCTAGTGACATCTATCGGCAGAATCTGGAACTACTCTAGTCGGTCGTTTCCCTGACTGCCTATGGTTTCACATGCTATATATATCTGTAAAGAATGCTTGGAAAAATAATAAAATGCTTGATTATATTCAGATATTCATATCGCAACAGGATTCAAGCTCTTATCCTTGTAATATATCTATTAAAAAAGATTTTAAAAAGATAAGTATATTGTATTTTTCTTCTGGAATTTCACCACCACTCTCTTAATGTATTATACCCCTCCAGTTAAGCTAGTGACATCTGTTGGCAAAATCTGGAACCACTCTAGCCGGGCACTTTCCAGCTTAACTGACGGGTCTATTGTCCGCGATACAATTTCTCCTGTTTAATCAACTGATGTAAAAAGAAAAGAGAAAAAAAGTACGAAGTGAACGAATATTGTTTCCTGTGCTAGCATCATGTAGATCATAATGGCAGAATAGTGTTCGCAAAGAATAATCGTTTGCCACCACCCCGAGAGTTAGTTATTGCAATTGCCATACTATATATCTATTCATATCATTTTAATAAAGTTCTTAAGATAAAAGTCAAACCAAGCTAAATAGAAAGAGATTGTCAAGACATACCTTGTTTATTCGCAAGAATGTTCCGGTTAAAACATTTCACCGATTTTGTGATATCTAAGGATGGTCGAGTCCAACCGATGCCTTAGAAATGGATGCTTGTCGCGATCTAGCCTGGCATTCGGCATTACTAGGATAGGGCAAGGAGAAAGGGAATGAGGAAGACCAATTGCCGACGGTTGAAAATTCGCCTGGTTAATCAACGAATATACCAACAACAAAAATAGAAAAAAAAAGTCACATACTTTCCCCCCATAATGTTCGGATTAACAAACAAGAATGACACTCTTATGATTAGAAGTCTCTACGATGTTAAATTGAATAATTTCCCTTCTGAGCTTTTGAATCGGTGTCTACCGTTGTCTTGTTGTTGTTGTTGTTGTAATGCATTGGTTAGTAATAAACTAAGAAGTGGGACGTAGCTCAGCCGGTAGAGTGTCCACCTGTGAAGGTGTTGGTCATCCTATCGATCCTGCTCAGTGGACCCATTTGCAGTTTGGGCTATTTTTCATTCAAACCAGTGGTCCACAACTGGTTCACCAAAGGCTGTGGTATTTTATGTCCTGTCTGTGGGAAAGTGCATATAAAAAACCTTTTGTTGCTTATCGGAAAGAGTAGCCTATGTGGCAGCAGTGGGTTTCCTCCAAAGAAATGTGTCAGAATGACCATATGTTTGATGTCCAATAGTCGATGATAAAATTCAATGTGCTCTAAAGGCGTCCTTAAAATAAAGGAAGCTTTACTTTTAGTAATAATATGAACCAAATCACAACATTCTTTTTGTGTGTGGAACATGTGAACAACTTCCGATATGCATATCTTTTAGAAATGAAGACCTGATTGATCAAGGAAACTTTTTTAATTATCATATGGGGTATCAAGGATGTGCAGACATGTAAAGCTTTCGTTATTACAACAATTTTGGGAGCTGATTCTCTGTCAATCTGTTACAATGGATGTCAGCAGCAAACACGCTATGTAATACATATCGATAAACGTAGCCTCCATACCGATATTTATTTTGTAACCGGTTTTCTCTAACTTTGGCAAAATCACCTAATGTACACCAGCTTTAAAACATGTATGTCATCACAAAAACATGTGATTGTCATGTATTGGTTTTATCTCATCTAATTCCTAGTAGATTCACCGCCTCTTATTTTGTTTAATATATTTCGTGTAAAGCTAGACGAGGCTCAAATTAGGACCAATATTGCAGTCTGAAATAGGGCGGGTCAGTAGGGCGGGTAGCGAGGCACGGAGTGGGTTTGAGTGTTTGGTGGCGTAAATGTGTATTGATGGGGGCGGGGGGTGGCGGGGTGTGTGTTTGTCAGTTCCCGCATGTTGGGTTGACACACCTAGATATGACATTTGGGCATGGTTGTACATTTTCCAACTTGTTCTATGATTTAAAAACAACTTGATATATCATGTCGTGGGTGAGGACAGACGAATAAAACCCTTATGAATCAAACACAATAAATAGTATAAATTGTCTGTAATTAACTTAAAGCTGCATAGTCTGATGAAAACATAACATTTTCAAAACCAAAACAATTATCTAGATTTGATTCTACATACCTAACTTAGATGCTGGTGCACTTATTGAACATTTGTCATCACATATAAGGGGATACTGAGTCAATTATTATAACCTGTTACTGCAGAAGCCTATGGTGTTAGAGTTTTGACAAGCTTGCCAAAATTAATTTAGCATGTTTCCATTTCAAATATCTCAAAAGTTAGCGATTTAAATTAAAAGTTACTTCAAAATAAAGTAAGGTAGATTATAAGGAACAATCTAATATTGTTATCTCAGAAAATGTCAGAAACTCAAAAGCATCGGACTATGCAACTTTAACATGGTCGGAATAGCAGGAATAGCGCTGAGGAAGCCCACCACCACCTCAACCACACACACACCTCGTTCCTCCTCCTCCAATTTCTTCCGGGTAATAACATATTTACGAAGAACAAAATCCGTTAAAGTTATATCTATTTACAGTAGGCCTAGTACATAATTATCTTCAGCGACCCTGGTCCATGTACTTGGTGGAACCCTACCGTTAACGTACATTTTTTTAATGTACAAATTGTTTTTGCTTCATTTGGTACCTGCTATATCAGGGCAACATCAGCCTCGATACCAGGTTGTCCGTTGAATACAGTTTGTAGTTCAGTACTATATACGTATTTCACGGGACGTCAGCATATATAATTAGGTATGAGCACGCGCAACTTGGATGCAAACAACACCATTAGTCTGTGGTGGCGCCATATAGCGAGAAAACATGGCAGTACGGTTCGCCGGAGGAAACCACTGGTAGAAAGGCGCCCCCTGGTGGGTACAGCCAGTACTAAATCCAAGCGGAGGGATAATGGTGGCTTCCTCTAGCGGGAAAGGAGTGTACTAACCTCCTCCCGTAAGACCCTTGCTCATCTTACAGTTACAGTTGTCTTATGCTACGCAGCATATCAGTTAGCTTGATCTTCCTATCAAATTGGGCATGATAGCCTAGCAGGTAAAGCGTCCACTTCATGCGGTGAGCTCACATCACGGCACCCCAATGGCGCAGCACTCTAAAGCCAAGTGTCAATGGACTAAGTCATTACCAGTATTGATGTAACCTTTGTTTCTAAGAAAGCAAAGCCCCAACAATTGAATCAAATTGTGGATTTAGTACACAGTTTCGCCGTTAGGTTGCACCACTGGAGCAAAATGGACACCCAGCGAATGTGATATGGGGCGGTATGCATGTTAAAGCTGCATAGTCCGATGAAAAGGCATACACTTGTTAAAACTAGGAAAACTACATACATTTGATCCTACCTTTCCAATTTGGATACCGATCCATTCAGTAAACTGTTTGACGCGACTGAGGTTCAAATCATATAACTTCCCACATGGGAATCTAGCATACCCGTCCTGATATGACCTTAGATGTTGCCAGGGGGTAAAACTCCAACAACTAACCAAGCTAGCGTTCAACTGATTTGGCCATGCCGTCCGGCGGGATGCGTTATTGTGAATGGGGGTGGGGTGGGAGGAGGGGGTTAGATAGGTGAGTCGCATCACCACAAGGTTACATCGAGTTGATCTGATCTTGTGCCTAGGAGATAAGACAGGGGTGTGGTCTTGATGTAATGTTACAAAGGAATAGAGTGTACCACCGTGATTCTGTTTGCATAAAAGTTGTGGATGCCTGTTCAGTAAAGCTGATATTAACTATACATAATTTAGATCTTACATCTCGATCAATGGCATTTTTCAGTGAGTTTTTACTTCCCCGATCGGATGGCCGGGTGGGTAGGGTACTCGCTTCCAACACTGGAAGTTGTGGGATTAATCCATGGCTGAGTCAAACTGAGACTTACTAAACTTATAGTTGCCAGTGTTTTAACTGGCCCTCAGCATCAGTAGGATAGGAGAGGGACTGATTGGTTTAATGTCACAATTATGTGACTAAGCGTGGTATCAGATCATGGTGCTGGCGGCACGGTATCACAGTGGGCAGCCCCAAAATGTCGCCATGAGTGCTCACAGTCCCAACTTACTATCCATACTGACATAAGATTAGATATTTGTAGGGCCTTAAACCCCAATACACCAAGCCAAACCTCTTCTAACTAACTGTATCATTGCCACCTCCATCTTCCCCCTTCCTCCTTAAAATTTTTTTGTTTTATTTAACGACACCTCTAGAGCACATTAATTTTTATCATCATCTATTGGACATCAAATATATGGTCATTCTGACATATTTCTTTGGAGGAAACCTGCTGCTGCCACATAGGCTACTCTTTCCGATAAGCAGCGAGGGGTCTTTTATATACACGTTCCCACAGACAGGACAGGACATACCACAACCCTTGATGAACCAGTTGTTGACCACTGGTTGGAACAGAAAATAACTATGATACCCCCTTCCTCCTACACTCTATCTTTTCATTACTTATTTCACACCACAAGCATCACCAACAACAGCAGTACTACCAACAACACCATATATGGTGCCCAAGTTATTCATCTCCACGTTAGAGGGCATAGGTCCAACGGTTCAAAGGTCTATATCCGTACCAGTCGCTCCACTTGCCCCCTCCAGGCCATCAATGTGTCCGCCAGTGGCGCCCCCCAGCGGAGGTCTGGGTGATGAGGCCTATTATTGGGGCCACCCCAGGGGAAATTAGGGCCGCCCCAATCATCAGGCACTGCAGCCATTTACTAGATCAATAAAATGTGCAAAGTTCATCCCATGGTCTTTTCCCAAACACTCGATACTACTCCCACGTTTCAGTCCCCCCTCTCTATATAAATATATATGAAGACAGAGATGTATATATATATATATATATATACATATATATGTATATTTACATTCATCATATATATATATATATATATACAGTACAGCCCGGTTAAACCAAGCTCGGTTAAACCAAACGATTGGTTAATCCAAACTTTTTTCGGTGGCCTGGCAAAATACTACCATTTATCATATAAAAAAAGTTTGTTAAACCAAAGTCGGTTAATCCAAACTATCGGTTAATCCAAACAAAATTGTCGGACCTCAGGCCACTTCTGGTACGGTTAAACCAAACTTTTTATATTATAAATGGTAGTATTTTGAAGGAACCCTACAAATTTGTTTGGATTAGCCGATCGTTTGCTTTAACCGAGCTTGGTTTAACGGGGTTATAGTGTATGTACATAAAAAACAATAATCAAAGTGTCCACATACATTGTATATTACATGTGCAATACACTCTTACTCAAAGTCAAAGTCGAAGCCAAAGCTCGGTTAAACCAATGATCGGTTAATCGAAACAAATTTCTCGGGTCCCTTCAAGTTTCGTTTAACAGGGTTCCACTGTATATATATACACATGCATCATATATACATGCATATATATTTGCGATAGGAATGCTTCATACATGTGATCTATCAGGATTTAAAGCTGCATAGTCCGATGAAGCATCAAATTTTCAAAACCAAAATAATGATATAGATTTGACTCTACATATCTAACTTAGACATTGATGCACATATTAAGCATTTATTGCCACATAGAAGGGAACACTGAGACAATTTGATAGAACCTGTTACTGTTGAAGCCTATGGTATCAGAGTTTTGGCATGCTTGCCAAAACTAAGTTTACATGATTGATTTTCAAATATCTCAAAACTTATCCATATAAAATAAAAGTTACTTCAACCTGAAATAAGGTAGATTATACCGATCAATTTAATATATTTATCTCAGAAAAATTACCAAAACGCAAAACCAGCGGACTATGCAACTTTAAGCAAATATAAATAACGGTAGGTTCAGAATTCTTAACTTCCTTCAGGATTATTCACCAACTCGAACCGGTAGCCCCACAACCATGTCGCACACATCTCCCGAACCGATTTATATAATACGTAATATATATATATATATATATATATATATATATATATATATAAAATATTGAGGCCACGATATATTATTTAAATTTGCAATCGTTTAGCCCCGAGAAAATTGTTTATTTTAGCACACTTAAGTTCTCCATACACAGACGCGTGTTCGTGTATCGACTACATATTCTGCACTAGACCTGTGGCTGGAGAGTGCTGGAATAGGGCATGCTTGTCACGTGACGTGGGGAATTGGGGGCTCTGTGCCAATCAACATGTGGGCGGGCCTTGACGATATTGTTTTTTTTTTTATTCACCCCCCTCCCCCACACACAAGTAAGTTAGGTTCGTTTATCCCTTGAAATATTTGCGCTTGTGAGTTATTTATATTGAGCGGGTTATGTCTGATATGGGAATTGAGGCCTGAGGTGAGCAGTGGTCAAAATGGAGGCAACATTGATGTGCATTTCATAGGCTCGAGGGACTCAAAGCCCAAACCACGGTGATAAGGCAAATTAAGTGGACGAAGCTGCATTCAAACCTTACTGGTATTTAATTACGTATAAACGTGCACTCGGTCATTCATTGCAATGTGGAAACAAATAATTGGTTAATATTCCCGATTTATCGCACCCAAGAATAAAAGTCACCTCTGACAACAACAAACATGGCGGAAATCTGACTTCCGGTTACTTTACTACGATTCTCTGACAGTGCTGAACTTATGAAGGGATGTCTGATTTTTAGAGCAACATTTTATGAAACCATGGTCGCCGAATCTTTAATTTCTTTTAATAAGCATTCACGATTTTTATCATGGCTGATGCCGTTATCAAGGAGAGTCATTTTGTTCTACAACATGTCAGAATTAAGCAGCTGCGGAATATTATAACAGTTACTGGCTTGTGACGGTGCACACACATACCGCTGGTTTAATAGTGCTGAACCACTGGGGTACCATGACCCAATATCCCATCCAGTCACATGTCCCGTGCAGTGAGCTAACACTTCCTAGTAATGCATAATGGTAGGCAAGGGAGCGACAGGTACATATATGTCGATATGTATAAATATGCATAAATGTGTATAAATCTGCATAAATCTGCATAACCCTTATAATATACACATATATACATAAATATGCATAGATATACATAATCACACATACATATATACATATACATAAAATATCTAAACTATAAATTGTAAATATATAAATAAATAAATTAAAAAAACCATATATATATGTAAATATATATAAAGACATGTAGATATATGTAGATATGTATATATAATTATATATATGCAAGCAGATATCAGAAATGGGCAGTACATAATGGAATCTGCCCTGTGACCTTTTAGTGACCTTATGTCCTTCTGGTATTGACTTCCAGAAAGCCCTTTGGAATCCTATGTTGGTGAACATTTACCGACAATTGCAGACAAATCAGTGAAAGGAACGATATATTATATGAAGGAACTACCCGCTACATGCCTCCAGAATACACTGAAGTCATTCTGATTCTATTAACATGGAACGATTATATTTGTACAATACCTAATTTTTTCATGAGAAAAGAAAAGAGGGCGGGGAAAGAGATTTTCAGATATTTATTACTTGCACTTTTATGAAACCTTTTTGTTCTCTCGAGGAAATTGCTAATAAGCTGGACCTTCCCTCTCGGTGACCGATTACCCTAACCTTCACAGACTCGTTTCCATGCCAACACCCCAACCCCCATCACCCTGCACCTCCAGTGAACGCAATATCTTTGGTGCACTATGTACATATATCTACGTTCCATTTTGTTATAAATTATGTGAATTTTATCCGGTACTACCAAGCAAACAGTTAGTAAATGTGGTATGCATGTAAATGGGTCACTCTCCTGAAAACTGGCCAGAAGTGTCACATGGAGAGTTAAAATCTAATATTTGAATTTTTTACATTTTCTGGTTGCAAATGAAAGCTGGAAATCTCCCCTTTACATCTATGTAAAATATAAATTGATGAGATAAAAAATAACGGTGTAGTCCATGAATAAGCTATGTCTTATGGCAGTATAACATGTGTGTCACACGTGTAACACATGTTTAGGACACCACACGGTCTGCTTAATAAAAATCTAATCAGAATTATATAATAATTTTAATATCATACTTAGAAGCATATTAATAATGGCATAATATACAGAAATATGTAGTGCTTATATTGATAAAAAAAAGTAATTCCCAGCCATGTTTTATTCACAGAATAATTAGTGTACAATATTTGTGTGCAATCCAGACACCACGGTTACACGTGTGATGGAAATTTGTAATTTTATTTCTGAAGACATCAAATTAAAATTTTTTTAAATATAAGCATGCATACATGTTAATAAATACTTCCTTTTTGATTTGGGAACTGTTTTGTTTAATATATCAATGCAATACAATATGTTAATAAGGATTCAACCACGTCCCATATGTCATGTTACAAATGGCTGACTGTAAAATGGTTTTTTTTGGTACAAAAACACTTCATAACGAAAAGGACCAACATTGCACACAGTTTATTTTATTTCCTTTATTTCTTTCATCAAATCTGAACATGAATATGAAAAGTATAAGGAAAAAAATAAGTAGGAAGGTTTTTATTGATGTTTTAAAATCCCATCCCATTCTGACCAGTTTTCAGGAGAGTGACCCAAATATAATTAATAAATGATAACCAAATGTATACGAAAGTTCCTTAAAGTAGTTCATTCTGTGACGTTTTAGAATAGGTAGCAGGTTTAGATCGGTTTATGTATAAATTTGTTTACAATTTCTATATTGATATATATTTATATATATATTTACAGTAAGAATCTGTCTTCAACGGACAACATTGTATCCATAACAATGTTATCCTGATATGTCACTTTAACAGCTGTTCTGTCATCTGAGGGACAGTTAAGTGAGACACAGTCAATTTGTAGGCCTATATTGGAAAATAGTCTGCACTTGGCAAGGTTTCGCGGATAACATAGGTCACTTAAAGTTGCACAGTCCAATGGTTTTGAGTTTATCTCATTTTCTGAGATAAATATATTAGGTTGATCGTTGTGATCTACATTACTTTAGTTTGAAGTGAATTTCATTTTAAATGGTTAACTTTAGAAATATTTTAAGTGTGAACATGCAAAATAATTTTTTGGCAAGCATGCTAAAACTCTGACACCATAGTTTTCTGCAGTAACGGATTCTCTTAAATAGCTTTAGCATTCCCTTCTGTGTTGCGACAAATGTTTAATAAGTGCACCAATATCTATGTTCGATATGTAGGCCTAGAATCAAATCTCAATAAATGTTTCTGTTTTGAAAATTTGACATTTTCATCGGACTATGTAGCTTTAAGACAGATACCAGTCTCTTCATTCCACCCCAAGCACCCTAACGCGAAAGACCCCTCATTTGGCAAATGTGACCTTTGACCTTCACCGCAGACGCATTTCCAGACACGACTGCGCTCCAGCTCCAAAGGTGGCGTCACGTGAGCAGTGGTAATAAGTAATTTCCACCAACAACCCCTCCTCTGATGTCAGTGGAAGAACTAATGTTTTGGGTAGAAGCTCAGTATTCTGCATGATCTGTGAAAATGGTTCTTTATGGAGTATTTCCACCAACAACCTGCCCTCTGATGGTTAATATAAGTTGCAATTCACTGCGCATGCTCTGTGACAAAAAGGTGACATAGTGTGCCACCGAGAGAAGTTGTAACCTAGCTACAGACAAGACGATTTGTTTCCTGTGTGCACAGTTCTTTAAATACTGGACAGTTCTTATCCCTTCCCTGCCATTACATTCCATTGTAACTAAAAGTCTAAATGATCTATGATGAGTGAGTAGAATGCTTGCTTTCTGTGGGGGAAGTGGTGGGTTCAATCCAGCCTCAACTAAACCCGAAGCCTTACAAAATTGGCATTTTTCACGACTGCGCTTTTCAATCAGTATTTCTATGACAGGGCAAGGAATCATTGGACCATTGTGGGGTATTGTCTCATTTATAAATCCGCCATGAATGTGCATTTCACAAGTCGGTAGCCGTCCTGATATACCCTCACATGTTGTTAGGTCACAAAAGCCCACTCTAACTCTTTATTTTCGACATTTGATTTTTTTAATGGAAGAATATTAAAATTTCAGTGGACTTGGACTTCCTAAACGAGCAGACGATACAGTGCTAACTAATCCCGAACGGACCGGAAGTGATGTTTGACCACATTGGGAAGTGATCGCTTCCACACTGGCGGGAAACGCCTACCCTGGAAAATAAATGATGGCAAGAGGAAGGAGAGAAAGATTGACACAAAACACAAAACAATAAGCAACTGTCACCCAAAGCTTTAATTAGGTTAATTAAAAAGGGAAATGTAATCGCCCTTCGATTAAACTGAGTTAAATCACCGGAAGTGTAAATGATGAATCAGGATTACATCATGCCTTATCCTAGGTAATGTTTTGTGTGACACCATGGCCCAGATGTGACCACCGTGTACCCCACCACCCCCACCCACTCACCCACTCACCCACTCACCCACTCACCCACTCACCCACTCATCCACTCACCCACTCACCCACTCATCCACTCACCCACTCACCCACTCACCCACTCACCCACTCACCCACTCACCCACTCACCCACTCATCCACTCACCCATTCATCCACTCATCCACTCACCCACTCACCCTGTCATCCACTCATCCACCCACTCATCTACTCATCCACTCATCCACTCACCCACTCATCCACTCACTCATCCACTCACCCACTCATCCACTCATCCGCTCACCCACTCACCCACTCATCCACTCATCCACTCACCCACTCACCCACTCACCCACTCATCCACTCACCCACTCATCCACTCACCCACTCATCCACTCACTCACTCATCCACTCACTCACCCACTTATCCACTCACCCACTCACCCACTCATCCACTCATCCACTCACTCACCCACCCACCAAGGTTTTAAGCCCTGGGATTTGTTCACGCTCAGTTGGCCAACCCGTCCAGTTGCAGAGCAGTGGGTGGGGACTGCCAGAGCAGTGCGTGGTGGCTGTCAGAGAAGTGGGTGGTTACTTTCAGTGAAGTGGGTGGTGACTTTCGGTGAAGTGGGTGGTGACTGTCAGTAAAGTGGGTGGTGGCTGTCTGTGAAATAGGTGGTGGTTTCCAGAGAATTGGGTGGTGGCTGTCAGAGAAGTGGGTGGTGGCTCTCGTGAAGTAGGTGGTGGCTGTAAAAGAAGTGGGTGGTGACTTTTAGTGAAGTGGGTGGTGGATGTCTGTGAAATAGGTGGTGGTTGTCAGAGAATTGGGTGGTGGCTGTCAGTGGAGTGGGTTGTGGCTCTGAGTGAAGTTGGTGGTGGCTGTCAGAGCAGTGGGTTGTGGCTCTGAGTGAAGTTGGTGGTGGCTGTCAGAGAAGTGGGTTGTGGCTCTGAGTGAAGTGGGTGGTGGCTGTCAGAGCAGTGGGTGGTCATTGGGTGGTTGATGGGTGGGTTGGTGGAACAGTGGCTCTGTGAATGGGCATACAAACATCTGGTGTTCGGTAGCACGCAGGTCAATGGGCACAGCGTTTTGTGAGGGATGTTTGTGATGAGCTCTATTATGGAAGGTAGTCAATTAGAACTCATTCTCTGGTGTTCACCTCCGCAGCTCCGTCCCCCCCCCCCTGACACCTCCACACACAACCCCAGTAGGGTCTACTTCGTTGCTTTATCCAGGAAATGCTGAACCTAGAGTCAATAAGCACATGCATATGAAGCCTTTTTTAGGAAAAGGTTTCTGAGTGTATTTAAACTCCTGGTGGTGACTACATTTTGCCAGGATACATGGATTACCGGATAAGGCCAATCGCTCCCCCCCCTCCCCCCGCTTTTTAAAAATGTGTAAGATGTTTGGATATCCAGTTGAGCATATATGTCTTGCTGGGTACCAAAAGCTTTCCAAAAATATATGTAGATTAGTTGGATTTGTTTGTTGTTGTTTTACGTCCTAGCAACATCTAAGGTCATATCAGGACAGGTACCGACTTGTGACAGTGCATACTCATGGCGACTTTATAGTGCTGCCCCACTGAAAGACCAGGCCACCAGCACCATGACCTGCTTTCCCACTCAGTCACATTATCCTGATACTGGGCCAACCAGTCCTTGCCCTATCATAATAATGCCGAGCGCCAGGCTAGGAAGCAACAGGTATACATTTTTAAGTCATTGGTTTGACTCGACCAGAGTTTGAACCAACGATCTACCAACACGGGAGACGGACGCTCTAACTCATTCGGCCATCCCGTCTGGTCAGATTAGTTGGATATCTGGTTAGCCATATATATCTGGCTAGGTAGCAACAGCTTTTCCGAAATTGTGGGTAGGCTGGATAGATATCCGATCAAACATGTATGTTTTGCGAGATACCGGTACCAAAGGCTTTTATGAAATTGCGGATAGCTTGGCTGGATATCGGCTTAAACATATATGTCTGACCAAGTACCAAAAGCTCTTCCAAAATTCTTGCTAGGCTGTGGGTAGGTTTGTTGGATATCCGGTTGAACATATACATATGCCAGGCTCAGTGGTGTTATCGGACAACACACCATCCCGGGGAAGCGGACATATCTAGGTGGGCAGGGCGGGAGTCTACGGAGTGGTAAGCTAGCTACACGCATGCGCATTGATCCACCAAGGGGAGTGGAGAGGAGGGGGAGAGGCACGGGGAGGGGGGGGGTGGATGTCACCCGACCGCCTCGCCGCACAAAGCCTGCCGAGAGGTGGCACAATATCGGGCTTACACCGGAACCGGAAGCTCGCCACGGTCACACCCTCCTCATTCCTTACCCCCCTCCCCCCCACCCCTGCCCACTGGACTGAAGGACCCGCCCCTGGAGATAGACACCCCATCCCTCAGACTCGCCATCACCACGCGGCTTCTCTTACTGGTGTAGCAGCTGCTAGCAACCAGGTCACATGTACCACATTCCTCACGCCTCGCCATGTCTGTTTGTGTGTCTCTCTTTGAAGCTGACCACTGCAGTTGTTACCACGCGACCACTAATATTACCACTAGTAGCTTCGCCGTGACCGAATCGGTAGAGCGCAGGCTTCCCGTGCAGAAGGTCGGGGGTTCGAATTCCAGCAGAGTCAAAGCAATGACTTATAAATTTATACTTGTTGCTACCTAGTTTGGCACTCAGCATTAATAATACTAATAGGATAGGACAACGACTGGTGAGCACAGTGTCAGGATAATGTGACTGTGTGGGATGCCAGTGGCATGTCTCGCAGAGGGGCAGCACTACAAAGTCACCATGAGTGCACACTGTCACAAGTTGGCACCCATCCTGTTATGAACTTATATGCTTCTAGCTTCGCCATCTTTCTTACCTTTAAAGCCATCACAAGTACAACCAATACAATTACTTCTAGTAAAATCATTACTAGCACTATTACAAATATTGATGTCATCAGTGCCTGAAGTAATACCACAAAGTCTACCAATATATAGAGCTCTAGAAAACGCTACAGCGAAGGTCAGAAAGCTAATCTTATAGTCGGCTCTACTAGCAGTATGCAATTGAAAATACTACTAGCAATTCCAAAACGCTTTGATTTAAAGGAAGATTATTTAGTTGATTTAAAATTTGAAGAATATCTGTGAAAATCTATCATGCATCTACTTGATTACACTCACTCACACACACACATATATATATATATATATATATATATATATATATCTGAATATATATATCTGAATATATATATATATATATATATATGTGTGTATATCTTTTTTAATTATATATGTACATGAGAAGGCATTTGCTTATGGACATAACTCACCGATATATGTGCTGTACTATGCATTATGCGAATATAAATATATGTATACATATATGATGCCTTAGCTTGGAACTCCTGTGGGAGAATCAATCGATTACACACTGTTAGAAGTCTCCCGCTCTTCAGGGAACCCGCCGTCTAAAGCGTCTTTATCGTCTCCATTCAGCTGCCACACGTGACTTGGCCGGGAAGATCGGTTATGAGCACAAATATCAGACTTATCACATTTCTGCTCTGCTCAGCAGAGTGCATAATCACCGGCACATTGTGTTCATTTCACTGTGTTCTAAAAATAACCTCCAATATCAAACACTTTATATCGACTATGTTCTGCGAGTGCTAGTGGAGATTCACTGTGTCCTAAAAATAAACTTCCAATATCAAATATGTTATGTCGATTATGTTCTGCTAGTGGAGATTCACTGTGTCCTAAAAATAAACTTTGAATATCAAACACTTTATACCGGCTATGTTTTCTTACTAGGTGGAGTAATAAAGTACCAATACCAGTTAGCCTAGACTTGGTAGACATATATGGTTTTGTTGGACTTAATTCCCTCACCTGAAAATTAAAATTTAACACTCATGCACATCTGTCACTTGCCCTCAGGGTTCTCTGTGCCACAGCGTTTTACAAGTCATTAAAAGTCCAACGGCCACGCCCTCTGGAGTTGGACTGTCACACTAAATTGGAGCCTCTGGACGCTGCTACACAAACTGGACTATATGTATGCATGTTTGTATGTATGTGTGTATATATGTATGTATGTATGTATGTATGTATGTATGTATGTATGTGTTGGTTGCTTGTTGGAGTTTTACGTCCGGGCCACATCTAAGGTCACACCACGACGGTTACCGACTTGTGACAGTGTGGACTCATGGCGACTTTATAGCACAAGGCCACCAGCACCATAACCTGATATCCCACTCAGTCACATTATCCTGACACTATCCATTATCCAACCAGTCCTTGCACTATCATAATAATACCGAGTGTCTGGCTAGGAAGCGACAAGTAACAAGTTTTAAGTCATTGGTTTCACACGACAAGGGTTTGAACCCAAAAGCGGGAGACGGACGCTCAACTCATTCGGCGACCACATCTGGTCTGTCTCTATATGTGTATATGTGTATATATGTATATATATGCATATATGTGCTCTATAATATATTGTGTGAAATAAACGAGGACATTATCTATCTTCAGTTCTGTATATAATAGTATACTCACTATATCCTATCTAACTGGCCCTGTGTAGTGCAGTATTGGCCACACTGGCGCCACCTGTGAGGGGCTCTACGCATATAGTCGTTTGACTCAATGGGACTACTTTAAAAATAGTATATCTAATGTTATGATTAGTAGGACTAGTTCAAGTTGCATAGTCCGATAAAAGAACCACGTTTTCAAAAATAAAGTATTGATCCAGATTTAGACCTATTGATCCAAATTAGATACTGGTGCACTTTTTAAATATTTGTTGCTATATGGAAGGCCATAACATGTCACTTAATAAAACCTGTTACTGTTGAAGCCTATAGGATCAGAGTTTTGACAAGCAAGCCAACATTAATTTGGTATGACTACACTTGAGATATCTCCAAAGTTAATAGTTGTAAGTCATAGTTCCTTCAAACTAAGGTAGTAAGGTAGATTATAACAATCAACCTATTATATTTATCACAGGAAACAACGGAAGCTTAAAACCATTGGACTATGCAACATTAAATAAGTACTGATACTCTTTGCCATCTTGTCCAGTCTGATGCTATATTTGTAGACTTAGCTTCTACGGGTTGCTTGGCATGCAAACACATGGAGCTCTGCCAATATATGACGTGCATTCCACCTGACCAGCATTCTGATAACATTGCAAATGTACCAAAGAAGGCCTTCATTAACGAAAAGGGAAGCGTTACACGCGGACAGCAGTGTCAGTTGACACGATTCTAATAGAATTCCTACATAAACTACCTACACATGTCATTGGCTCCGTGACGTCACATGTCAGTGGAAGGTTACTACGCAGCTGCAGTTCTGCTAGATGGCTCAGCTGCAGGAAGAAGTTGCCAAGGTATCTTCTTTTATCTGACTGCACATGTTCCTGTCATTAAAGAAAGCCGTGCTGTGCGGGCCTGTTTGTGTCTCTTCTTTAAATGTAAGTCAACTTCTTTGTCAATTCTTGATAGCGGCGAAATGTTTGTGAAAACTTCCCCTGTACCTTGCAAGTGGAATGATCAATGATCAATGATCAATATGTACTCATACATACGTAATATGGTGAGTTAATAAGTGACACAGACACCTCACAATCATGTTGGTGAATGGATCCTTAGGTAGAGTACATATTTTATGGCCATATAATAAATATTCAAACCTATATTGTATACATAGTATACCTAAAATTCCTCCAGTGTGTGTGGCGCGAGGGGGGGGGGCACCCATACACAGCTCCCAACATAGGTGGGGGGGGGGGGGTCACTCCACCAATGCGCCAATGGAGGAAGCAGCAAAGTATATATGTTCCCTTAACATTTATACTTGTATACTGCGTTATACATCACATATATATATTAATAACTCTTTTCCCTATACATGTTCTTTGTTTACTTTGTCATTGGCTTGTTGCTTTACAAAGTAATTATATGTATTATAATGTATTATAATGATATAAAGGAACGGGCAATTCTCATTGTTACTTATTGCATATTGTTATTGCACAATTAATTGTTTATTATATATATATATTCGAAGTCGCGCACCCACCCCACTACAGGACGCGCGACTGCAGCGCCAATTGTTTGGTGCGGGATCGGCGCAAACCTAAGCCATTCCAATCTCAATTTTCTTCGTGTGCGGTTCGGTCATGTGAGATCTTCCAGAGCTAAGACTTTCCAGCATGCCCTATTGTGATACGTGTGGGTTGTCACATAGAGTAGACAAGTGTAAGAACATGAAGGGAAAGAAGAAAGCGAAGAAAATACCGTTAACGAGAGCTACCAGACGAACAGCAGTTGAGGAGGTGGAAGGTTCGAGAAGCGTGTCATGTGAAAGTTCACCAGAATTGGTGAGTCGTATGCAGACCGTCAATTTAGAAGACCAAGAAAGGGCGTTGCAAAAAGAAATTGCTGACATGTCGAGGGAAGAACGGATAATTGAATTGCAAGCGCAGCGAGACGAAATGCGAGAACGGAAAGAAGGACGTCTGCTAGGTTCGACGCCATTGCAGAGGGAAGGACGAGCACTGGCAACCACCGGTGCAATGGACGCCATTGTGGAACACTCCGACTATGGGCTGGCAAGGGCGCGAAGACGGTCAAGAATGAGACGGCGGAGACGAACTCCGTCGGACTCACGGAGTCGAAGTTCAAGCAGTACAAGAAGGCGACGCAGTAAGTGGAGTCTGAGACGTTATGCTGTGTTAGGGAAAGAACTAAAGAAATTAAATTGCTATGAACTTGTGACGGCTTCAATAAAGTGGTGTCTCGACATTGAAGGGTTAACAGTCAAGGATTTTCGTGTGTTCTTAGAACATATATGTTTCATGTCATCAAGGGCGAGGCAGAACGACTTCCATGATTCTACACACATAGAATATGACAAAGATATAAGGAAGCTGGCTGAAGTGGAAGGTTTTGCAGCTTTTGGCAGTAAGAACACAGGGCTTGGCATGTTCCACTATGGTATGCACAACATGCGGCAAAGGAAGTCAGTGGGTGCGGTGCGAAAAGCCACTTCATACACAAAGGACGGTAAACTAGGTTGTTTTAAATGGAATAAGGAAGCTGGTTGTAGCCGTACAGACGATGTGTGTAATTTTGGACACTGGTGTTCGAAGTGTGGCAGTAAAAGTCACAAGAAGTATAATTGTGCAAAAGACTGAACTATGGGCGGCGCCGGGAAGGCTACGAACAGGCAACACACTGAAAGTAATAACAAAAATGCGGAAATTAAATGTCGTACTGACTGTGCGGAAGTTGAAATTAACAGCAGTCGAGAATCTTTGAACGACATTAGTACTAGTGCTACAGAGTTTACGGTTATGGCCCAGTCAACAAACTCTGAGTTAGGGGTCATTCATAATGGCAGTTGCGAATTGAGTTATGCAGGTGAGCGCAGTGAATTGCCTGTTGCTGCGGCCAGCAGTATTCGTCGAGTTGAAAACATTCCAGTAACCGTTACATGTGCGACTAACAATGGTGAATTAACAGGGTGCCGTACGGGAAATACTATACTGGACGACCAACATGACGTAAGCCAGGTTAACATTGAAAATGATTGTTATCATGTTGATAGTGTTATAAATGTTACATGTGCTAATACGATACCACCAATCAATATATCGAGTCATGAAACTGAACATAAAGCCAATAATAATAGTCAATTGTTATCAGGCGAAGATATAGCTGATGAAATTGGAGGAAAAAGCCAAGTTAACGGGATAATAAAAGATTGGATAGAAACAACTGATGGAAGTAGTAATGACATGCTTCATGTGGAAACAGTTAAAGGGGATTACTGTTATTGGAAGTTCCATATCAAAGAGTCCCCTCAAGCAGTGCCGAAAATTATTGATGTCACATATGACTGTATCAATGGCTATATAGCAGGTAACTTAGTGCAGTTAAAACCGTGTCGCTTTATAAGTGAAATTTTTTTGAGAGGGGACACGGATCCGGATTGGGTGTACATCCTTTGGGTTGTAGTGTTTGGCTTTCACGTAATAATTATGGACTGTGATGCAAATTATAATACCAAATTTAAGAGAATCCGTAATGAAAATTATAGGGATATCATCACGCAAAAATTATTAGCTGAATTAGACCAAGATATAATTTCCCGGGCAAACCCTACCCCAATTTGTGTACATAACATATTTTGTATACCAAAGCCAGGGGGTGGGAGAGGGATAACAGACTGTAGTCTACCCAAAAAATCATCGGTTAATAATTTCACAGAACAAGTTGCACTTAAATTTAAATATAACAGTGTGGATAATGTAGTAGATCAGATGAGTGAAGGGGACTATTTATCTACTATTGATTTAAAAGACGCTTATCGGGCGATTTCTATACACCCGGCAGATAGAATTAGACAAGGTCTAGTATGGGACTTTAATAATAAACCCGGAAGTGGCCCTGAGTAGATGCTTGACAATAGACTATGCATGGGGCTTTCGTCAAGTCCTTTTGTTTTTTCCAAATTAACTGACTTTATAGTTAGATGCGCGAATAGAGAAGGCATACATAAAATAGTAAATTATTTAGATGATTTTTGAATCATCTCCCCAAATTTTGAGGTTGCGAAAGAGCAACAAAATAAGTTAATTGCCATGTTGCGACGATTGGGCTTCTACATTAGCTATAAAAAATTGATTTGTCCAAGTAGGACAGTGAGATTTTTGGGAATAATAATTGATACAGTAAACCTAGAATTAACTCTTCCACTTGATAAACTGGAGAAACTAAGGGAAGTGCTTAGTTACTTTAAAAGTAGGAAAAAAGCTACTAGGAAAGACCTTGAGAGATTAGCCGGACTGTTAGCCCACTGCGCCAAAGTAGTGCGTGGTGGGCGAACTTTTTCTCGTCGGGTGTATGATTTATTGAACTCGGTAGCCCGTCCGTACTATAAAGTACGGCTGAATGCGGATTTCAAAGAAGATGTAGATTGGTGGTTTGATTTTGCCAAAAAGTTTAATGGCAAAGCCTTAATGTTAGGGAAATTTGCGCCTATAATTGCCACATATAGTGATGCTAGTAGTTGGGGTTATGGTGCTATGTATGGCACCGATTGGTTAATAGGTTGTTTTGATCCTGTGCAGGCAGAGTTACTTAAAACAGAGGTGGAACACCACTACTATCAGCATAATAATGGGGTACATACGGCTCACATTAACGAACAAGAAATGTTGGCCGTGTACGCAGCAGTGAAGCGTTGGGCACCTACTTGGGAAGGTGCAGCCATAATGATGATCACAGACAGTGCAACATTTGAATCAGCGATAAATACAGGACGATCAAAATGTAAAGGAATTATGTATTATCTAAGACGCTTGTTTTGGATGTCAATAAAGTACAATTTTGTGTTTACTTCTGTGCGTATCGGCAGTGAGGTGAATGTAATAGCGGATGCCTTAAGTAGATTGAACTCAATTGCCATGGCGGGGGTTATAATTAATGCAGACCCGAAGGGAAGACTATGTTGTAGTAACTTATTTCGGCATCCGTTGTCTTTTCAGGACTCGATAAGCTCAAAGAAGAACAAAAAATGTTCCAGATGAAATGCTACGCTCCAAATTCTCAGGCAGCTAGAGCTGTACAAGTTAATAAATACCTTTCATTTATATCAGAGTTTTCTGATACTCACTCTCCTGTGCCATGTGATGCGTTGCAAATTGCTTTATATGCTACATGGTTGGCTAGAACCTGTAAATACTCGTCTGTGATTAATTATTTGAGTGGCCTTAATTATTTCCTCAAGTGTCAAGGCGCTACGCCTATAGACTATACGGATTTCGTAGTTAGTTCTACCATTCGGGGGATACGTAGAACTTTGGGGGATTCGCCGAAGCAGGCGACTCCCTTGTTACCGCATATGTTGAAGCGTATTTTCTCTTTTCTTTCAAATAACCCTGGGCATGTTGCGTGGCGAGCAGCGGTATTGTGTAGCTTTAGGGGGCTCTTAAGGAAGTCTAATGTAACTTATTCTGAGGCGATGCTACAACGTGAGAACATACAATTTTATGCATGGGGCATGCTATTGAAAATATGTCAAACTAAGACGATCCAGTTTAAAGAAAGATCTTTATATATTCCTATTGCGAGATGCCCTGATTTGGAATTATGTGCAGTGCACTGGACAGAAAGGCATTTTTGTGATATGCCAGCAGCTGGTGGATCACCGGCCTTCTTGATGCCGGATGATTATGGTGTAGGATTTCCGTTGACATATAAAATTCATCAGTCGTCGTTAAAGTTATTTTGTAGCCGCGCAGGGCTTGATATAGACTTGATTTCTTCGCACTCACTACGCAGGGGGGGATGCACATATTTATCTATGTGTGGTGCATCCCTGGAGGAGATAAAAACGAGAGGGGATTGGTCAAGTAATGCTGTGTTCCAGTATCTTAAAACACCATTGTCCAGGCGTATTGCGAACGATATGAGAGTAGCAGCAAAACTTGCAGACTGTAAGTACTAGCAGAGTTGGGTTGGAGGACGCGAGCTCGGGTTTTTGGCATATTTAGTCCCAGCCAGAGAACTAATAAAGAGCTCAGCCCAACTCTGGTTTGTCTATACTTTATTTGCATAGTGGTTTATGTATAATAGAGTATTTTTGTCTGTTTTATTTCTTCAAATATATTACACAAAATGTTAGTTTCTATACCTTTTCATACACATATATGAAGAAAAAAAAATTAAACTATAAGATTGGGTTAGGTTAATCAGTATGCATTCAGGTTAAAACTGAAAATCTATCAGTGTGGCATATGCTTGAGGACACCGAATGTTTATATAAGCCACAGGTTGCTTGATGTGATGCCATTTCTATTTCAAATTGAAATGCACAGCACGCGCACACCCATTTGCTAGCCACCTGGTGCGTAGTTATGTAAATACCGCCTCCACCTTTATATCGCCTATATGCCTCATGTTTCGATATGGGGGTATATATATACATATTAATATATATGTATATATATTATATATCATGATATAGATATTGACCAATCTCACAAAATCTATATTTTACTATACAAATAACCTATTTCGTTTAATAATCTATTTATCATAGTTTTCAATGACAATTGATATATATGTATATGTATATATATATGTATATATACATATATAAATGCATATGTTATAACGAAATTATCAAGTTTACCAATATCGCTTGATCCATTTTTCTGCTAGAGGGATAATCTGTTTCTTTTGAGAAGCTATATATACCACGGTTTCCATGTGGAATTCATTATATATATATATACTATATAAAGGCGAAAATTTTTCCCGACGCGAGTGAAGTATTCGGGGTAGGCGGGTACCGGGCGCAGCCGGGGGTGGCGCCATCAGTCACGAGATGGAGGAGGCAGTACAGTATGTATCGTAATAATAACAATAATTAGGAGATAATAGTAATGAGGAGGGGTTAATTCCCTTCCACGCCTTTATACTCGCATAATGGGTCATATATAATCACATATATATGCATATATATATACTATATATATATGCATATATACTAAGCATGGTATTTGTCGATTTCACTAAGGCATTTGTACATGGTATTTGTCGATTTCACTAAGGCATTTGATACAGTCGGGAGGACCGGGCTATGGCAGCTACTGAGGAAGTACGGATGCCCAGAGAAGTTCACAACTATGATCAAGGCTCTACATACAGGAATGATGGCGAACGTTAGTGCTGGAGGGGAAGTCTCGGAATCGTTTGGGGTTACCAATGGGGTCAAGCAAGGTTGTGTACTGGCCCCCACGCTCTTCTCCATCTTCCTATCAGCAATGCTAGACGAGGCTTTCCGAGACATGGGGGATGGCATCTATATACAGTCCAGACAGAGCGCTGACCTATTCAATGTCGCACACTTCAGAGCGAAGACCAAGACTACTCAGATACTGGTGAGAGAGCTACTATTCGCAGATGACAGTGCACTGGTTGCCCACTCTGCTGAAGAGACCCAGAAAATAGTGGACGCTTTCTCCGATGCATCAAAGAAGTTTGGCCTGAAAATTAACATCAAGAAGACGGAGGTGCTGTACCAACCCAACTCTACAAGAACCCGAGAGGAGGAGATCATGGTTGACGGAAACAAGCTGAACTCTGTTCCGGAATTCACCTATCTCGGAAGCACTATATCAAGTGATGGACGCATTGATGCTGAGATACAGAGGAGGATGGCCAAGGCTAGCGCATCTTTCGGCCGACTACGCCAGAGACTCTGGAACAACCACCATGTGTCCATTCGGGTCAAAGGTAAGATCAACCGCGCAATCGTGCTATCCACCCTACTATACGGAGCCGAGGCCTGGACAGTGTACAGATGGCAGGTGAAAAAGCTGCATGCCTTCATCATGCGACATCTGCGTTCAATCATGAGGCTAACCTGGAAGGACAAAGTGACGAATAAGGAAATACTCGAACGGATGGGGCTGCCCTCTATGGAAGATCTTCTGATAAAAAAGAATCTCCGGTGGACTGGACACCTCATGAGGATGTCATCAGACAGGCTACCAAAGCAGATCCTCTATTCTCAACTGTCTTCTGGCTACAGAAAGAGAGGGCGCCCCCGTCTCCGGTTCAAGGATACCATCAAGAGAAACCTGAAGCTGAGAGACATTAAGACCGACTCATGGATGCAACTCTCACAGCAGAGAGCTAAATGGAGAGCGGCAGTCAAGTAATGAAAGCAGTCTTTGTCGCATCACGACCGACAGCATGATGATGATGATATGCATACTATATATAAATATATAATGAAATGAAATGAGCAGGTTTCCCAATATCACTTGATCGGTATTTTACTGCTGGGATAACCTATTTCTTTGAGAATCTATATACCCTGGTTTCCATGCAAATTTAATTAATACACACACATATATATATATTAATATACAGCATATATAGTATATATACAGTATGTATATAAGTATATATACAGTATGTATATAAGTATATATACAGTATGTATGTAAGAAAATATACAGTATGTATATAAGTATACATACAGTATATATTTACTGAAATGGACAAAGGCCTTTCAATCTCGGCAGGATGTATGTTTTACTGCAGGGACAGCCGACTGCTCCTGTAACTTGTGGAACCACTTGGTGCCCGCTGGGTGTCGTCTGCTGATGTACTAATGCCCTACAGGGCTCATTCCTTTGTGTGCCGCCACCCCATTGGGACCCGTCACGGCGCTGCTGCGCAGACACATTGCGAGTCGGCGTCATTAGGACGCTACTGAGCATCACCAAGGAAATCACTTTCAAATTGTCGTCTGTTCACACCAAAATGTTGTCTGCTGTGAGTGAAATTCATTGACGTCTCCTATAACTTCCCATTTCTTAACCTCTCCTTCATTTAATTTCTGGGATACTATTTGTTTGTTTGGGTTTTACGTCTTAGCAACATTTAAGGTGAATGTGATACTAAATGTCATCTGGTGGTGTGGTGTGGACCTTACGGTCCACAACACACCACCAGGTAGGTGGGTTGTAAAAATGAGGTGGGAAGTACATAGTGGTATTAGTACATGAGAGCTCCGTCCAACTGGTCCCATGTCCTTTCTTAGGAACAAGCTCTATGGGGCCCTTAGGCGGGTCTCCCTTACATGGCAGTAATCAGGGGAAGAACCAGTGAGTAGAGCTGGTACCCGGCAGTCCTATGTTTGGCGTTAACTGCACCGACAACATGATGGCCCGACTCTGTCGGCATCCGACTGCCTAAGTTTGTGCAGGCAAGCTGAGCCATGCTAGAACTAAGTTAACTTAGTTCTAGCATAGTTCGGCTTGCCTGGGTTCCCCCCCCCCCCCCCCCTTCCGTTTTCTTTTGTACATTAGTTCATTAAGCAGGGGACATTGCTATTGTGGACAACTGGTCCTGCTCATTGCACTTCTCCTTTCCCTATCCTTGTACAACTGGTCCTGCTCATTGCACTTCTCCTTTCCCTATCCTTGTACAACTGGTCCTGCTCATTGCACTTCTCCTTTCCCTATCCTTGTACAACTGGTCCTGCTCATTGCACTTCTCCTTTCCCTATCCTTGTACAACTGGTCCTGCTCATTGCACTTCTCCTTTCCCTATCCTTGTACAACTGGTCCTGCTCATTCCACTTCTCCTTTCCCTATCCTTGTACAACTGGTCCTGCTCATTCCACTTCTCCTTTCCCTATCCTTGTACAACTGGTCCTGCTCATTCCACTTCTCCTTTCCCTATCCTTGTACAACTGGTCCTGCTCATTCCACTTCTCCTTTCCCTATCCTTGTACAACTGGTCCTGCTCATTCCACTTCTCTCCCTATCCTTGTACAACTGGTCCTACTCATTCCACTTCTCCTTTCCCTATCCTTGTACAACTGGTCCTGCTCATTCCACTTCTCCTTTCCCTATCCTTGTGCAACTGGTCCTGCTCATTCCACTTCTCCTTTCCCTATCCTTGTACAACTGGTCCTGCTCATTCCACTTCTCCTTTCCCTATCCTTGTACAACTGGTCCTGCTCATTCCACTTCTCCTTTCCCTATCCTAGTAATGCTGAATGACAGGCCAGGTAGCGACAAGTATACATTTTAAAGTTATTGGTTTGATTCGGCCAGGGTTCGAATCACACGACCTACCAAAACGGGAGGCAGACAATCAACTCATTTGGCCATCCAGTATGGTCCTCCCTTACACGCCCCTTAAAACGCTCCCAGACTAGTAAGATAAACATATTGAGATAGGGTGATTGCATTAGGGATGCATTTGGCATGGATAGGATGATTGCATTAGATAGACTAATGATTAGCACATTAGCCTGAGAATGACAACATGTGTGGGTTCGAATCCTGCTCTAGGTGCTATGTTTCCCATTTGCATCACCCCAGTGACACTACTTTAACCAAGACCTGGCCACGTTATTGTTTCGGTTCCACTCCCAGGATGGGACACCGGCCCTGTTAAAGCACTGCATGCACGTGACCTAAATGAGATGCGCTCAATAGCCTGCAGCTCTTTAAAACAAATTCCTCACTAGGCATGCACGTCAGACTTGCTATCCGGACCGCATTTCATCCACACCTCTCTCTATCTCCTCTCTGCTGACCATGCTCCTCCTTGATTATGTCTGAAAAGAGTTCCAGGAGGGGGAGCTCGCCAGCATTTCACTTTCTACTCTTACTCTGTCCATGTCTTTGGATCGCCGGCTAGTCACCATAGAGCAAATAGACACGATCCTTTGACTCAACTCTCCTCATTTCTCTTTCCTATACTCTACCCTTTTTTTTTCTCCCAGGCTTACTTCTCCCCCTGATCAAGAATGTTGTTTGCTTGGGTGGGGCCCTTTACCTTATCGTTTCTCTCACTTTGTTCTTGTTGCTGGAACCGCTGGACCCACCTTTACCCATCCCTTCCTCCTAAACCCTTGCTGCTGTCGACTGGATATGAGTGCTCTGCTACCGTCAGACCAGAGAGATTTGGGGCTGCCCCAATGCTTCGCCATTTTGAATGTTGTAAAGACATCCCCAGATTCTACAACCGTCCCACCGAAGATTAATCTTCAACCAAAGATTGGACCGATTTATCAGGGCCTTTCTATATTGCTGCAGTTCTGCAGCCGGTAACCGTCGTAAGGTTACGAACCACCCCAAAAGCAAGGCATGCACATCTTTGTAGGTGGACCCAGCACCTGATACTGACTCAGAACTTAGACCATTTCCAGGTCGCTTAAAGTTGTATGGTCCGATGGCGTTTGAATTGTTTGACTTATTTTTTAGATAAAGAGTTCAGGTTGAGCATTATAACCTAATAGTCACTAGCATCGGGTAACTTTGAAGAAAAAATGGCTAATTTTGGAGCAATTTGACCTGAAAGAACCCAAAATACTTTCGACAAGCTTGCCAAAAGTCCTGTGGCTATGACACAGATGGTCATCTCACAATGGCCACGTGATGTGAGCTGACCTACTAATTTCTAGGTAGTCTGGTCTACTATTTTCCACTGGCTAAGTCAGGTTCATCAAGCTGGTAAGACTCATCTTACACCATCAAACTTCCACTATGTGTCCTGGAACCTGAGTAAAGCCACATAAATGATATATGCTACTGGTAATGAGGGCAAGACTAGTCAGGTCACAAGATTGACCTGATTGGTTAATGGGTTCCCTGTCTGATGGCTTTCTCAAAGTAGGTGTCCCCAGGAATGAGGTAGTACATTCACTGATTATTCTGTGTATGCTGTCCCAAATCACTCGTTAATGCAATAATATCTAAACTGGGTATATATAATCAAATGTAGATAAGGGTTTTGGTTTTGAAAATTATATATTTTGTCAGACCATGCAACTTTAAGTTTACTGGTATCTTGATTGATTGGGGTTTTATGTCCTAGCAGTATCTAAGACCATTTCAGGACCAGCCCTGATTTATGACTATATACACTATATGGAAGTTTTATAGTGTTGCCCCACTGGGATATCATAACATTTGCATCATAGCGCGATATCCCACTCAGCCACATTATTCTGACACAGAATCAACCAGTCCTTACTCTATCCTAGTAATGTTGAATACCATCCCGTTATGGTTTGGAATAACCTCATCAGTACATCTATCACCCGCGCTTACCTCACGTACATTCAGAGTTATCATAATATCCAGTATATATATCTTATCACCATTGTTTTCTTTCCTTATATCTTTCTTTTCTTCCCCCGCCTCACTTTCTTTGGATGTGCTTGTATTTTCCCCCAAAATAATGGAATTGGTGTTTTCTGCCAAGGTTGGTTGGTTGTTTTAGGTCCTGGCAACATCTAAGGTCATATCAGGACAGGTACCAACTTGTGACAGTGTGCACTCATGGCAATCTTATAGTGCTGCCCCACTGGGAGACCAGGCTACCAGCACCGTAGCATGATATCCCACTCACTCACACCATCCTGACACTGAACCAAACCAGTCCTCACCCTATCCTAATAATGCCGAGCACCTGGCTAGGAAGCGACAAGTATCAATTTTTAAGTCATTGGTTTGACTCGACCAGGCTTCGAACCCGCCGATCTACCAAAACGGGAGACAGACTCTCAACTCATTCGGCCATCCCCTTTGGTATGTGCCAATGTAGTGAAACAATAAGTAACAGACAGACAGACACAAAGGGGGGGGGGGCACTAAATCGTGAAAATTGTAAAAACAGTGAAAGAAGAAATCTCAATTATTCGCAATTGAAATTGAATGGCGTCACGAAGATTCCTCTCACCTGAACCAGGCTACATACTATACAGCTATTTAGCCACCATCGTCAGTTTTTACCCCCGAAGTGTGTCGCATGTGCTACCCAGCACATTTAAGAATAGTTCAATGCGCTTAACCAGCCACATTCCCTCTGGGATCAGTGGGACCTTGGGCTCGGGGAGGGTTGGGAAGGAGGGTTAGGAGGGATGGATGGGGGGGGGGGCGGCTCTGGTCAGCTCCTCGCTGCCCTCCTTTTTAAGCACCCCCCCAGGAGGGGCCTATACATCTCCACCATCCCCCTTCTCCCTCTACCCCCCCCCCCCCCCAGCTCCGGAGAGACGCTGGTATTGATTGTCCTCCACTGCGCACCTCGGACAGGTCATTTCCGGTTCCGTGGGTACTGCGTTTGCCGCCTGGCGGTGAACGTGGGAACTGCGCAATGCCACCGTCCCCATGGAGGGTGATGCGTATATTGTTTGGTTATCAGGGGGATTCGGTGGGGTACGTGTAGGGGGAGGGGAGGGGATGCAAGTAAGTGAATCTGAGTTTACATCGATCTTAAAGTTTGAGAAGTGTGGGATTCAATTTAAGTGGTCGATGCTGGAGAATCCGGGCAAATGGAATTGGGGATTGTCACGGGGAATGAGATGTGGTTTGAAGGATATAGGTATTGCAGGCCTAAGATGAGCAATTACAGAAACAATTCCGAAACGGGGAAACTGAGATTCACAGTGCTACAGGACCCAAAGGCTGTGTTGAGCATTGTCTATGTTATAACCAACACAGACCTGTTTAACCAAACACACACTCACATATATATATATATATATCTATATATATATATATATATATATACATATATATACATATGTGATGTATAACGTATTATGCGAGTATAAAGATTCGCAAGGTAATATTACTTATTAATATTATTATTATTATTGTTATCCTCCGTAAGATACAACACTGTACCGGTGGCGCCATCTCGCCCACCTTGCCTCCCCCGGATGTTGACCAGTGTCAATCGCACAAATTGCAATAATTATTGTAGCTATTGATCAACAAAATACAAGAAAGTGTCTGGGTTTTTGTTTATGTTTACTAATACCTCAGTCATATTACTGCTTGCGACCATTTTGCGACCACAAAAGTGGTCGCAAAGAGGTCGCATGTGATCACAAAATGGTCATACGTGGTCACAAAGTGGCCCTCGGTGATCGCCGACCTCTTTGCAACCATTTTGGTCTCAAGTAGGTTGCAGCTACTACACAAATAACTTCCTGGCGACAAAAATGGTCACTCAGAAGTCGCTCAGAGGTCGCAAGGATGTCACAAAAAATTGGGTTCTTTGGTCCAAAGTGGTTGCAAAGTGATTGCAAAGTGGGCACAATTAGTCACAAACTGCAGTGTGACTGGCGTTTGATTTCCTTCCATTTACCTGTTTATATTAAACCATTTAATCGCTGATACCGTTAATTAATTAGAAGATATTCGAATGTCATCTGCTGTCAATGAATTGCAGTGTGACCTTTCAGTGCCATAGGACAGCAGTGTAATTCACGTGAGTAAAAAAGGAAAAGGTCAACCCTTCAAAGATAAGCGACTTGCACTCGAAATTTCGATTCAAACACTCCTGGGGCCGTATGCATGAACAAGTTTTTATTGGCTCAGGTGTTAAGAGCGGCCGCCGGGGTAGCTGACGCCAGTGTTCCAAAATGGGTCACGGGGTATGTACAGTGCCAAAGCGCAGTGGCGTTAGCTAACCTAGCAGTTATTTATAGATTTGGGGTAACCCTCTGAGCCTGTTGCCGGTGACCACCACTCTTTCACAATATCGCCGCCGATGGGGCGGCGGCGGCGATTTGTTTTGTTTACATTCGATTCGACAATATGTATATCGCCGCCGATGTAGTAGTGGCGTTAATATCGCTTTTGGGGTTAATTTGAACAAATTTCACTTTTGGAGCATGTTATTGTATTAAATATGATAGCATTGAATGGATTTGGCCCTAATATATCGCCGCCAATGTGGCGGCGGTGGCGGGTGGCGGCAGCAGCGGCGATTAGTTTTGTTTAGATTCGACAGTATGAATATTGCTGCCGATGTAGCGGCGGCGTTAATATCGAACACTGCGAGTGGAGTCGATTTTGGGGTTAATTTGACCAAATTTAACTTTTTTACTATGTTATTCTGTTAAATATGATAGCATTGAATAGATTTGTGCCTAATCGGTACCTAACACCGCCCATAAACTTGCTACGGAGTGGTGTTAGTGTAGGCGATGTTAAACTCGCGGTGTCTCCGTAACACTGTTCCATACATACTGACTTTTCGCCGCTAAACTAGAAATCCCGTCCAAAACCAGTTTTGGCTCGCTAACTCCGCCCCATGCATATGGGCCCAGATTGGTAATTTGTTTAGACCCCTGAAATTTGCACGTTTAAAATAAAGAGTTTTTTGCTGTGTGGTAATTTGCAGGTGTCTGCACAAAATAGAAGTGACCCGCCAGACACAACAGACCACACCAACCACCCACCTCACACACCACAACAACCCCCCTCACACACCACACCAACCATCCCCCTCACACACCACAACAACCATCCCCCTTACACACCACACCAACCACCCCCTCCCACACCACACCAACCACCCACCTCACACACCACAACAACCACCCCCTCACACCCCACACCAACCACCCACCTCACACACCACAACAACCATCCCCCTCACACACCACAACAACCATCCCCCTTACACACCACACCAACCACCCCCTCCCACACCACACCAACCACCCACCTCACACACCAAAACAACCACACCCTCTCACACCCCACACCAACCACCCACCTCACACACCACAACAACCATCCCCCTCACACACCACAACAACCATCCCCCTTACACACCACACCAACCACCCCCTCCCACACCACACCAACCAACCCACCTCACACACCACAACAACCACCCCTCACACCCCACACCAACCACCACCTCACACACCACAACAACCATCCCCCTCACACACCACAACAACCATCCCCCTTACACACCACAACAAACACCCCTCTCACACACCACACCAACCACCCCCCTCGCACACCACACCAACCACCCACCTCACACACCACAATAACCACCCCCTTACACACCACACCATCCACCCCTCGAACACCACACCAACCACATCCCTCAAACACCACACCGTCCCTCCGCCTCACACACCACACCAAGCACCCTCCTCAGACACCGCACCAATCCGCTCCCTCACACACCACACCATCCACGCCTCTCACACACCACACCAACCACCCCCTCACACACCACATCAACCAATGCCCTCACACACCACACCACACCAACCACTCCCCTCACCCCACACCATCCACCTCCCTCACACACCACACCAAGCACCCACCCGGCATCACACACTGCACCAAGTACTCCCCTCATACACCACACCATCCACCTCCCTCACACACCACACCAAGCACCCCTCTCACACACAACACCAAGCACCCCCCTCACACACCACACCAAGCACCCCCCTCCTCACACACCACACCATCCATGTCCCTCTCACACCACACCAAACACCCCTCTCACACACCACACCAACCACCCCCCTCACACACCACACCAAGGACCCCCTCACACACCACACCAAGCACCCCCCTCACACACCACACCAAGCACCCCCCTCCTCACACACCACTGGAGTCAGGACACCACCTGTCCAACCTTCAATGTGGCTTCAGACGGGGCCGCATCACCCTCGACCATTTGGTGTGCATGGAGACCTTCATAAGAGATGCTTTCCTCAAGAAGGAGCACGTTGTGGCTGTCTTTTTCGACCTCGAAAAAGCCTATGACACAACGTGGCAGCATGGCATCATGGAGGATCTTCATGCGATTGGCCTTCGTGGCCACTTGCCAATTTTCATCAGGAACTTTCTAGCCTTCAGGCATTTCCGCGTCCGTGTCAAGACTACCTATTCCCGCCTACACTCACAGGAACTAGGAGTACCTCAAGGCAGCATACTGGCCGTGACCCTTTTCGGGGTCAAGGTCAATGGTATTGCTGCTGCTGTAAAGCAGGGGGTCTCCTGTAGTCTTTTCGTGGACGACTTTGTTTTATATTACAGCGGTGCTAACATGAATGTCATAGAGAGACAGCTACAACCAAGCATAAATGGGATCCATCGATGGTCAGTTCTGAACGGTTTCAAATTTTCCAAGACCAAAACAGTCTGCATGCACTTCTGCCTGCTGCGTAGAATACATGCGGAACCGGAGCTGACCCTGGATGGGGATCCCATTAAAGTCGTTGAGAAAACCAAATTTCTGGGCCTCATTCTCGACGCAAAACTGTCTTTTGTGCCACATATAAAGTACCTGAAAACAAGATGCCTGAAAGCGCTGGATATTCTGAGGGTGCTGTCCAGCTCAGAGTGGGGAGCGGACAGAGATGTTCTGCTCTCCGTGTACAGAAGAGTGGATTACGGCAGCATAGTATATGGTTCCGCAAGGAAATCATATATTGGGCTGCTAGACACGATCCACCACCAGGGACTGCGCCTGGCCCTTGGGGCCTTCCGCACCTCACCAGTTCAGAGCCTTTATGTCGAAGCCAATGAACCATCACTTAACAACAGGAGAATCAAACTGGCCATGCAATATGTAGTCAAGATAAAAACTAATGCATTGAATCCTGCACACAATTGTCTATTCGAGCAACATGACGAATCCAGGTATGAAGCCAGGCCAAATTACATCCGGCCACTGAGGCTCCGAATGAAACCTCATTTGGAGGCCTTAGGCGTGGATTTGGACGTGTTGGAGGATGCCAAAGTCCCAGAACATCCCCCGTGGTCGTTGAGAAAGCCATCGGTTATCCTCCGACTCACGGAACTGAGGAAATCTGGGACACATCCACTCGAGTACAAAGGACTGCATGCAGAGATTCAAGGCCAGTTTGCAGACCACCTCTCCATATACACTGATGGTTCGAAAGACCAAAGCCGGGTAGCTGCTGCGGCAGTCTGCCGACGGGAAAAATTTGGTGTACGTTTGCCCGATCAGAGCTCGATTTTCACTGCAGAGGCCCGAGCACTCCTTCTCGCTTTGGAGTGTATCGAGGTATCCAACCACACTAACTATGTTATATACAGTGATTCGTTCTCTTGCCTCCTGGCTGTTGCTGGACTGAAAACGAATCACCCTATTCTAGCAACGGTCATTTATAAAATGAACCAACTGACAACGGATGGGTATGATATCCACCTGTGCTGGGTGCCTGGCCATGCTGGCATACAAGGAAACGAACGAGCTGATCGGGCTGCGAAGAAGGCCCTGAACTGTGATCTTGAACCGTGTCTGATCCCTCACTCTGATCTGAAACCACTAATAGCCACCCACATAAAATCCAAATGGCAACATGAGTGGGATGAAAACATTAATAAACTTAAAGAAATTGAACCATCTGTGGGAAAGCCACCACAGACTCATGCGGGAGGTCGGCGGGACCAAGTGGTCCTTAGCCGCTGCCGTATTGGCCACTCGTGGCTTACACATGCTTTTCTGCTCAAGGGGGAACCTCCCCCTGAATGTATTGGGTGTCAGTCCCCACTGACACTCAAACACATTTTACTAAGTTGCGTTGATTTTTTGGCCCTGCGCCAACGGTTCTACACTGCAGACAGTATGCATGACCTTTTTACTAAGGTAAAACAGGAAAACATTTTAGCCTTTTTGAGGGCAGCTGGACTGTACCACCTTATATAGTTTACTAAATGGATTCTATTAATTATTAATGAAACTTTTCTTTTTCTATGGGAATTTGTTTCCCTTGACCACAAATATATGATTGTGAGCTTTCTAATTTAATTAGTGTCTATTGGCACATAATTGATTGTCTGCTTTTACATGTAAAAGCGATGGTTTGAACAAAAAACAAACATTTCTCGCCGTGAATATGGCCTATGCTGCCGACACGGCGTAAAGCAAGCACCAATCAATCAATCCTCACACACCACACCAAGCACCCCCTCACACACCACACCAAGCACCCCCCTCCTCACACACCACACCAAGCACCCCCCTCACACACCACACCAAGCACCCCCTCCTCACACACCACACCATCCCTGTCCCTCTCACACCACACCAAACACCCCTCTCACACACCACACCAACCACCCCCCTCACACCACACCGTCCACCTCCCTCACACACCACACCAAGCACCCCCTCACATACCACACCATCCACCCCCTCACACACCACACTAACCACCTCCCTCACACACCACACCAAGCCCCCCCGTCCACACTGCACCAAGCACCCCTCACCCACCACCATAGCACCAACCACCCCTCCACCCACTCACACACCACACTAAACACCCCTTCACACCACATTACCCACTCCCTTCACCCCACACAAAAAACACCACAGCAAACACCCCCTTCACACACCGCACCAACCACCACCCACCACCCTCCCCCTCACACCAGCCACCCCACCCCCTCACACCAAACACCCCCTCACACACCACACCCAACCACCCCCCTCACACTCTACACCAACCACCTCCCCTCAACACCACACCAGCCAACCCCTCTCACACACCACACCAACCACCCCTCACACACCACCCCACCCCCTCACACCAAACCCCCCCCACACACCACACCAACCACCCACCTCACACTCTACACCAACCACCTCCCTCACACACCACACCACCACCCCTCTCACACACCACACCAACCACCCCCTCCACACACACCACTACCCAATGCCCTCACACACCACACCAATGACCCCCCTCACACCACACCATCCACCTCCCTCACACACCACACCAAGCACCCACCCCCCATCACAGACCACACCAAGCACCCCTCTCAACACCACACCAAGCACACCCACCTCACACACCACACCAAGCACCCCTTCACACACCACACCATCCACCCTCCCTCACACACCACACCAAACACCCACCCCCTCACACCACACCAAGCACCCCCTCACACACCACACCAAGCACCCCTTCACACACCACACCAATCACCCCTCTCACACACCACACCATCCACCCCCTCACCCACCACCCACCCCAAGCCCCCCCCCTACCCACCACACCAAGCACCCCCACACACACCCACACCACACCCCAACACCACCCATCCACCCACCACACCACCAAACACCACCCTCACCCACCACACCAAGCACCTTCCTCACCACCACACCAAGCACCCCCCCCTCACACACCACACCATCCACCTCCCTTACACACCACACCAAACACCCCCTCATACACCACACACACACACCCTCACACACCACACCAAACCACCCCCTCACCCACCACCACACCACCCACGCCCTCACACACCACACTAACCACTCCCTTCACACACCACACCACCCACCCCTTCACACACCACACCAAGCACCCCCCCCCCCCCACCACACCACACCACTCACCTCTATCACACACCACACCAACCACCCCTCATACACCACCCCACCCCCTTACACACCACTCCAAACACCTCCTCACACACCACACCAAACACCCCCCTCACACCACACTTACCACCCCGTCGCACACCACACCACCTCTCATGCACACAGACAAGGAATGTGGAGATACCCCAGGGGTGGCACAACGTCCAGCCTCTCCGCTAATTGTGCCAGAGGTTTTTAATTAAATATCCGTCACCTACATGGGACCATCCACCGCCGTCCACCACACCGATCCATCATGACGGCAATCCTTGGGATCGACTTACTACTAACACGAAATGACTCATCGCACCGAGAGTATTGTTTAATAAATAATTGCTTTCTTCGTAGACTTATATATATCCTTCAAGTAGGTCTAGTAGCCTAGATAGATGAATCAACCCCTGTGGTACCAGATGTAGTGGCCGATTTGGTAAGAGCACAGGCTTTCCATATGGAAGGTCGGGTGTTCAAATCCATGCAGAGTCAAACCAATGATTTACAAAAATGTATACGTGTCACTACTGAGCATGGCACTCGGCATTACTAGGCTAGGGCAAGAACTGGTTAGCTCAGTATCAGGATAATGTGACAGTGGGATACTGGGTCATCAGTTGGTCATGGTGCTGATGGTCTGATCTCCCAGTGGCACAACACTATAAAATCACCATGAGTGTGCACTGTCACAAGTTGATACCAATCCTGATTTGACCTTAGATGCTGCTAGGACGTAAAATCATAACTAATGAGCAAGCGTTATCATGAAGCTTATACAATTAGATACTTCAAGCACTTAGAGGGCGCCATGGCGCATTTAGTTGTTTGTAAAGGGATGTGCAATGCCACGAGAGAATTGGTAGGTTGGTGGTTCGGCCACACACAGAGCAGCCACGAAGGGAGTGGACACATACACCAAGTACATAATACCCCAGTCACACGAGAGGCAGCGTTCGCCGCCAACCTCCTTACACCCAAAAGGATGCCAACCACCCAGCATCCCATTCGATATATTGATTCAAAAATGATGTCGGTGTCCTGGCGGTGTCCTGGTGCCACCCTGGCGTCCTGGCGCCACCCTGGCGCCGCCTTTGCGACACCATGGCGCGGACAGGGCGCGGACAGGGCACAGACAGGGCGCGGACAGGGTGCGGACATGGTGTGGACAGGGCAGGGACAGGGCGCGGACAGGGCATCAACTGCTATGGTGGTTGGCGACCTGGCGCCGTCCTGGCGCCGCCGAATGTATGGCGCCCAGGACGACTTGCGGGTGCCAACATTATGGCGATGTTAGGGGCGCATCAAGATATGTTAAACGCGCTGGAAGATCGTTATGCGAACATTAAGCACATGGCGCGCACGCCTGAGGCTCATTCCCACCCGTTGCGCCAAAAGGTTGCTTTTTGTTGTTTTACGTCCTACCAACATCTAAGGTCATATCAGGACGGCGCGCCAAACTTTTACCACAAGGTCGGCCACACGCTACCAACACATTGCACCACACCGAAGAGTTTGACGTGTCTCGACGCATACAACTTATTTTGCACATTGGCGGCACACCGGCGAGAAGCATCATAATGTGACAGGGCCATTACGGTTACAGGACACCCCCATCGTGAATTGATATCAAGCTAGACAAAGCCACATAGTGGCTGAGTCTAGGCTGATATAAAATCATGACAAGTAAATCCTTGAGCTTATTGTGGATTCATATCAAACTAGACAAAGCCATGGAGCAGCTAATTCTAGCATGATATCAATCTGCGATAAGTTAAGTCCTGTAACCCATCCAGTATACATATCAAACTAGACAAATCCTCATAGAGTCTGAGGATTTGTCTAGTTTGATATGTATCATAGTGTCTGAGTCTAGTTTAATATCAATCCGCAACATGTAAAACATGTAACTTATCGTGGATTGATATAAAACTAGACAAAGCCACACACTGGCTGGGTCTAGTTTGATATCAATCCGCAACATGTAAATCCTATAACTTAACATGGATCGATATCCGCAACATGTAAATCCTGTAACTTATCGTGGATTGATATAAAACTAGACAAAGCCACATAGTGACTGAGTCTAGTTTGATATCAGTCTGCAACATGTAAATCCTGTAACTTATCGTGGATTGATATCCGCAACATGTAAATCCTGTAACTTATCGTGGATTGATATAAAACTAGACAAAGCCACATAGTGACTGAGTCTAGTTTGATATCAATCTGCAACATGTAAATCCTATCCCTTATCGTGGATTGATATCCGCAACATGTAAATCCTGTAACTTATCGGGGATTGATATAAAACTAGACAAAGCCACATAGTGGCTGAGTCTAGTTTGATATCAATCCGCAACATGTAAATCGTATAACTTATCGTGGATTGATATCCGTAACATGTAAATCCTGTAACTTATCTTGGATCGATATAAAACTAGACAAAGCCACATAATGGCTGAATCTAGTTTAATATCAATCCGCAACATATAAATCCTGTAACTTATATGGTTTTCTGTCTGTGAGATTTCATTTTTCTCAGTTATATTTAAATATTGTCTGGTTGCTCATCCATTCCACGTTCTATGAATCACAGAGAAATCTTAACATTAATGAATCGCTATTCAAGAACGGTGAAAATTGCCAAAGTTAACTTCATGCAAATTATTTTATCCATTTAAAATAAATCTACAGAGGATTTTGGTCATAACGATGAATTGTGATGAAAACGCGTGTTGGGTTCTTACGGTCGCACTTCTGTGTATATAATTGCATTAATTAATATTAATCCATGGAGATTGGTGAGCTGCTATCATTACATCCTCAAAAGCATTTAATTTGAAGCAATTTTATGTCTGACCTCCCGCTACCTCAATCTTGCTTGAAGTCGTTTAAATTTAAGTTCTTTTAAGTTTCATTTTTACAATGTTAATTAATCGTCTTAGCGAAAACCACCTCGTTTCACTTAGCATCTCCGGGAAGTAAACGATGGCTTCGTCAATAATGGGAATCATTTTCCATACTTAATCGGAGAACTACGCTAACAGTTGGAATAAAAGAAAAGTTATTGCACCACTCAAGTCTTCCTGTCTGGGGCAGGCGTTGTGGAAATAACTAGCATCAGGATTTAATGTTAATTTAGTCATTTTTATTGATGTGCAAGGATACACAGTGAATATCATAGTTTTAATACTGCTCCACAAATATATATATATATATATATAATATATATAATATAATATATATATATATCCTATATAGTACATATTATATATATATATATATATATATATATATATATAGAGTAGCGTGCGTATATAGCTCTAAATGAAGGAAAATCTGCTTTGAATTATTTTAATGAAAATAAAAGAATATACTACTACTCTAGAAATGTGTTTTTTAATCAGATTCTGAAGATAATCTTTCGACATGAACACTCATTTCTCCAGTGATATAACAGTGATACCTTTTTTGGGGAATGAACATTCATATCCCCAATAATGTAACACCTTTATTTTCTTTATTTCATTCATATCCAACTTTTTATATTTTCTTTATTAACAAAAGAAATCACAGTTTCCTTCTGTAGAGTGTTTAAAGGGCTAGTTTTCTCAAATTGAATAGGACAGATAGGTTTCATTCTCAGAGTTGAGTGATTCCAGGAGGCGCTTATTTATTGATCGGGTCTGCACTGAGTCATCACCTGGGGAAGCTGCGGCCATAAGTGATCTGTCTGTGCAAGGCACAGTCATCCTTCATTTCATTTTACTATTTCGGTATTTATTTTAGAGTTGGGTTTCAAATTGAGATGTGGAGCAAGCAAACGTCTTGCCATTTCACTTTGGGCGAGACCTTGCTACACAATTCTTTTTTTGTTTAATGTTAGTGTCTGCTGGTCCGCCAGGAAGGACTGACGCTGGGACCTGGTCGGGTGCAGCTTACACTGTAAGGGGAGGAGTTGGTGATTACACATACACAAAGTGGCATTTTATCTACTGTCAAATATTTGCTACGGCAATTTAACTGCAATCTACATTTGACACACATATTTGGCAATAACCTTACCAAGTTTGGTCATCTAGAAACATGTAGTAATATGTGCAAAGTGAATTTAATGCAAATACTACAGTCTAAGGTGAATGATCGGGCTGGGAGGGGTACCACCCCCAACTTCCGGTGTGTAAGCTGAAGCTTTGACCCGGCTTGCTGGGTCGCAGCTTCAGTCCTACAAACGGAACTCGCAATACCCATATTGCTTGCTCGGCATCAATAAAGTGTTTTTATTAAATTGATAAAAAGTGTCTGCAATATATAGCTTGGACGATCCACAATCCATATAGATCCAATCTCAACATGAGTCGCATATAAAATATAATGATATCCAGTTGTAAATAAAATATAATAATATACAGTCGTATATAAAATATAATAAGATACATAGATACCATCATTTATATCACAAAATGAATTATATAACATATATATCATTGGTTCAATAAAGATGAACTATATAATTTACTCGATCATAGAATTCTACACTCGTGTCCACTTAAATCGTTTTCACGTATTGAGGATCAAATTAAATGAGGATACTATTGAATAATCAGATAATAGCGATACAATACTTCGGAAAGTTCGGACAAGGCTACATTCTTAGTTGGGGTCAGGGTGTGTGTCTAGTTTATTCCGACGAGATGGTAGTTGCTCGATTTAGTATCTGACCCTTTCACGAACTTGCGATGAAAATATTGTGGCCAGTGCGCTTCATTTATGGCGCATCTGACCACTAGTATCGTCTGTTGGAAGCGAACTCGCCTGCGATTAGACCGCAACAGACGACATTTAGTACTCACTTTCCCGCGTTCCACTGCCGTAGTCAAACATTGACATTTCAGTGAAGGTTTTCTGAGAGCGGACTGTATCTAACTAGCAGACGACACCCAGTTATAGCAGGTGGCACTTGTTCAAGGCAGGTGACATTTAGTCAGAGCAGACGACATATAATGAGAACAGACGACATCTAGTCAGAACAGAAGAAAACTGGTCAGAGCAGAGGGGATATAGACAAAACAGAGAACATCTAGTCAAAACAAACAGTAATTAGTCAAAGCAGAATACATATACCAAAGCAAACGGCACCTAGTCTGAGCAGACAACATATAGTCAGAGCAGACGATATATAATCAGAGCAGACAACATATAGTTAGAGCAGATGACATATACTTAGAGCAGATGACATAGAGTCAGAGCAGACGAAATATAGTCAGAGCAGACGACATATAGTCAGAGCAGACGACATATAGTCAGAACAGACGACATATAGTCAGACCAGACGACATATATGCAGAAAAGACGACATATAGTCAGAGAAGACGACATATAGTCAGAGCAGATGACATATAGTCAGAGCAGATGACATATAGTCAGAACAGATAACATATAGTCAGAGCAGATGACATACAGTCAGAGCAGACAACATACAGTCAGAGCAGGTGACATATAATCAGAGCAGATGACATAGAGTCAGCGCAGACGACATATTCAGAGCAGACGACATATAGTCAGAGCAGACGACATAGTCAGAGCAGATGACATATAGTCAGAGCAGACGACATATAGTCAGAACAGCTGACATATAGTCAGAGCAGATAACATAGTCAGAGCAGACGACATATAGTCAGAGCAGACGACATATAGTCAGAGGAGACGACATATAGTCAGAGCAGACGACATATTCTTACAACGCGGCGGCCGCACACCTTCCCCACACCGCGCCCCTCCTGGGTGATATATCACAAAGCGCCGTGAGGTTCTATCTCAGACCCCCAGCCTCTGACCTTTGACCCCAAGTCTCAAGGGGCCATAGACAGGCAACCACCCACCCTTCTAACACAGACCACCACAGAATGCCCCTTCTACTTATAGATCCACACCATTGTTCCCCCGAAATAAAGTGGTGTTGGTCATTAATTATATATGTTTCAATAGCATGACTATGATATAGTTTGATGGTTTGTTTCCCCACTCCTTTCTTTTTGTTGCTACACACGGCCAGATAAAACACGAGAGTGATACTGATATTGTAAGTCGGCTCATTTATTACCTCAGAATGTTTGCCAAATTAATTTACTAATGTTGTGCAGTGGGAATATTCGCACTTTTATCTTCCTTCTGGGAAAAGGTGTGAGGCTACACAGCGGGTTTCCTGACAGCAACATTCATTACATGTCAGGCCTAGAATCTAGAAATAATAGAACTGCCATGTTTTGTTTTATCATCTTCTGTAAATAAACGCACCGCATTGCCCTGTGATACTATTTTCTTAGCTGATCTGGGAACCAGCCAAGATGTATCTTTGTTGCCATAGCAATTAACCCGGTGTGATAAGGAATTTAAAGTGACCATTAGGAAGCAATCTATGCGTGAGTCTTTTAACCTGTTTACACTAATAGTCTTTTGTACTAGTCTACTAGTGATAAGCACTGCGTCGTTGTTAGTGTAGCTCCCTTTTTCAAGTATTGCTGTCATTTAAATTTAAATTAAATTTGTGCTGCTACGCTGCCTAAGGATATTTATTATAACCTGGATAACGCTGGGTGAATGGCTTCCTATATTTCCAAAACACTAATGTGTCCAACATCATTTTATTCCTCACTGGGTGCTAGCGCTGATATTTTCTTCCTATTCTTATATGAATGCATTTATGTAACTATACGTGTAAATGTGTATACATATGTATATATATATATAATTGAAGACGATAGTGTCCTTGTTTATATTCCCATAATAAAGTATAGAGCACATATATTATGGAGCACTCTACCAATGCATCAGGCCAGGAGGATTTCAGACCATATATTTCCCTCCAAGAATGTAGACTTGTATGATGCGCGAAAAGGAAGAACGCAAGGCGGGGGTGGAGAAAAAGCGTTTATTTTACGCCTCAACAGAGTATACAGAGGAACAGCTCAAGGGGAGCAGTACAAATAATGACAACAGAGGAGATAAGAGGCTCATGAGGAGCAATGCAAAGGCAAGCAATAAACAGGGGGCTCATAAGGAGCAACAGGAGATAAGGGCTCATGAGGAGCAGGGAAATGTACAGGGTAATGGTAAAGTTCAAGCAGAGTCAGTGTCTGAGGGTGGTCAGTGAGGGGGTGCCGAGGAGCCCTCCACCAAAGAGTAGGAGAGGGCTCGAGGCGCGCCCGAGGCGGGGGCACAGGGCGCCCGAGGCGGGGGCCGGAGATCTGGGTGAGAGGAGGGTCGTGAAGGCGGTGTCGTGAGGGTCGGCGGCTGGGCTGTCTGGGGAGGGTCCCTCGTGAGGCTGGGCTGTGTCGTCTGAGGTGTGAGGTGCAAGGTGAGGGTTCCCTGTGTGGGCGGGAGTGTCCGGGGCCTACGTCAACAAGGGGCGGGCGGCTAGAGATAGAGGAGGCCCGCTCCTTGGAGGGATCCGGTGAGGAGGTCCGGCGAGGTTTGAGCAGGAGGGCAGCGAAGTCCTCAGGGCTGGGCGGGGTGAGGAAGGCGGTGTCGTGGGGGTCGGCGACTGTGATCTCGGCAGATGGCTCCTCGTGGCTGGGCTGTGGCCTGAGGCGTGAGGTCCGAGGTGATGATCCCCGGCTGTGACTGGAATAGAGCTGGAAGGCGGCAGGAGGCTGGACATAGTTCCAGGGTGCCATAGCTGGGTGACATGGGTGACCAGGGTGACCTGGGGGCATGGGTGACCAGCAGTCTGATGGTGACTGCGGCGAGAGCGTAGGCAGGGTGGCTGGAGGTAGTTCCAGGGTGCCATGGCTGGGTGATGTGGGTGACGTGGGTGACGAGGGTGACCAGCAATCCGATGGTGACTGCGGTAAGAGCGTAGGCAGGGTGGCTGGAGGTAGTTCCAGGGTGCCATGGCTGGGTGACATGGGTGACGTGGGTGACCAGCAATCCGATGGTGACTGCGGTGAGAGCGTAGGCAGGGCGGCTGGAGGTAGTACCAGGGTGCCATGGCTGGATGACGTGGGTGACGTGGGTGACCAGCAATCCGATGGTGACTGCGGTGAGAGCGTAGGCAGGGTGGCTGGAGGTAGTTCCAGGGTGCCATGGCTGGGTGACGTGGGTCACCAGGGTGACATAGGGGCATGGGTGACCATGCTGCCCTCCACGGCTGCGTCTGGGCGGCGTTTCGATCGGTGATCTCTGAGGGGTTGTCGGTGGTCGTGACGGTCGGCGGCTGTGGTATCGGCAGAGGGTTCCTCGTGAGGCTGGGCTGGGCTGGGCTGTGGTCTGAGGCGTGAGGCCCGAGGTGATGAACCCCGGCTCTGACTGGGCGTCGCTTCGATCGGTGATCTCTGGGGGGTTGTCGGTGGTCGTGACGGTCGGCGGCTGTGGTATCGGCAGAGGGTTCCTCGTGAGGCTGGGCTGGGCTGTGGTCTGAGGCGTGAGGCCCGAGGTGATGAACCCCGGCTCTGACTGGGCGTCGCTTCGATCGGTGATCTCTGGGGGTTGTCGGTGGTGGTGAGGAGGTTGTCGGCATCGAGGTGGTGGTGAGGCGCCGGAGAGGGCCCCCCCGGGCCGGCCGGGGGGGTGGGCGGCGGATCAAAAATCCGCCGAGGCGGCCGGGGTCTGTGCTCCCCGGGGCGGTGCTTGAGGTGGCGGGGGTTGGTGCGCTCCCCCGGCGACGTGTGCCCGAGGTGATGGGATGGGCGGTGGGCTGTAAGCCATCCGAGGCTGACGGGCCGTGATCTGTCGGAGGGCAGCCTCGGCACCCGAGGGCTGGCCCCGAGGCGCCGGGGAGGGACCCGGGGCCGACCCGGGGCAGAGTCGCTTGAGGCGGCGGCGGGGGGCAGGCCCCGCCTGCGGCGTGCGCCCGAGGTGCTGGGGCGGTCGGCGTGGTGTAGGCGGCTTGTCGCCTCGGCGCAGGCGAGGGGCTCTCCGGTGGCCCTCGGGGTCCCCCCGATTCGAGGGCGTCGAAGCGGGCCTCAAGATGGAGGAGAGCCTCGAGAATCGCCACTGTCCCGGTGTCCGAGGCGGGGTCCGAGGGTGCCGACGGAGACGCCGGGGCCGAGGAGGGTGAGGCGCCTCCTGGCGCGCCCGAGGAGGGTCCCGGCGTGGCCAGGGCGGTCGGCCGGGAGCTGTGGCAGTCCGTGCCCTTTCCGTGTCTGGGCATCCTGGAGTGGTCCGAGGGGATGCAGCGGTCCGAGGTGAAGAAATGCCAAAGGAAGAAAAATGGAGTAGAGCTGGAGGCGGCAGGAGGGCAAGTGCCTGAGGGAGGCTGGCGGGCGGCCTTATAAGGGGAGGGGGACGGGCGACAGCAGGTGAGGTGTGAATGCTGCCGGCCCGGGGGAGGGCGAGAGGCGGTGAGCAGCGGGCGTCTGGTGAGGCGCGAATGCTGCGTGACAGGGGGGCGGGGGAGGGAGCGGCGCGCGGCGGCGTCGGGTGAGGTGTCAGCGCAGCGCGACAGCCCGGGGCGGGGGAGGGTCTCTTCCTTTCCTCGCATCAAACGTAATGCTTCGCATTACGACCAATGCGCTATACATGACATAATATGTGTGTATTCTATAATCCATTGTGGGAATATTGTATTAGGCTGTACTTACCTGATAGACTAAGAGCCACACTCGTCTGCCATTTGGTATTATACCGGCAGGTGATATTTTCATTCAGGAAATGAACGACATACTAGTAGGCTTGCCGGGGGTTCATGTTATTTCGGATAACAAATTAGTTCATGGGGTTACTATTGAGGAACATAACAACCATTTGGAGGCCATTTTGAGACGTGCACGAGACGTGCACCTAAAATTAAACCCTAAAAAGTCGAAGATATGCCAAACCAGTGTAAACTATGTTGGTCATTTAATCACATCTGAGGGACTCAAACCAAATGCTGACAGGATCCAAGCTATTGTAGACATGCCAATACCAAATGACAAAGCGGCAGTACAGCGTTTTTTGGGGATGATAGGATATGTTAGCAAATTTATCCCAAACATGGCGCAGATCACAGAACCATTAAGACTAGTTATTAGAAAAGATATCGCATGGCACTGGGATTCGGATCAGGATAGGGCTTTTGGGCAGCTGAAGCATTTATTGACTACAACACCTGTCCTGCAGTATTTTAATAAGCAAGACAAAATTGTTCTTCAGGTGGACGCGTCCAAGTATGGGTTGGAGCTACTCTGTTCCAACGTAATCTCCCAGTAGCAATGTCATCTAAAGCATTGGAAAAAACACAAATTAGTTATGCCGTCATCGAGAAAGAGTTACTGGCCATATGTTTTGGGTCCCATAAATTCCATGAGTACATATACGGGAATGAGATAACAGTTGAGACAGATCATAAACCCTTAGTTTCTATTATGTTGAAACCTATCCACGAATTATCAGCCAGGATGCAAAGAATGTGAATGAGACTCCAAAATTATAACATTAATGTGAGGTACTTAAAAGGGTCAAATTTATTTTTTGCAGATGCTCTTTCCCGAGCGCACACCTCAGATGTGAACCCGGAAAACCTCTACGATCAAGAGATATCAGTAGCAGCAATAACTATAAATATAAATGTATTAGAGGAGGTTAAAAAACAGACATTGTTAGACGATGTACTGATAAATGTAAAACATTTCACTCTTAGTGGTTGGCCTGAAGGTAAAAAATCAATTAATCTGGATGTAACTCCATATTTTACTTTAAAAAATGATATTACATATGGTGATGGTGTATTATTGAAAGGTACACAGATAATAATTCCCAAAGTGTTACAACCGCAGATTTTGGGGAAATTACATGAATCCCACTTAGGAGTGGTCCAGTGCAAACAACTAGCCAGAGACAGTGTGTTTTGGCCTGGATTGAGCAGCCAGTTGGAGGACAAGATAGCCAGATGCCCCATTTGCCAAGAATTTCGGAATTTACCTCCCAAAGAACCTTTAATTAGTCACTCTATAGATGATATCCCATTTAGCAAGGTAGGAGTGGACTTGTTCCACATTGATGGTAGAAATTACCTTCTGGTAGTCGATTACTATTCAAAATTCCCTGACTTTATAGAATTGTTGGATACGTCCAGTAAAAGCGTTATCCGTGCTTTAAAACAAACTTTTGCCAGATTTGGGATACCCAAGTTTGTCGTGTCGGACAATGGACCACAATTTGCAAGTCAAGAATTTCAGACATTTTCTTCTGAGTACGGTTTCGTCTCAGTTTTTACGAGTCCCATGCATGCTCAGAGCAACGGACAGGTGGAGCGTCATGTCCAGACCATTAAACGGATGATAAAAAAGTGTTTTAAGTCTCAGGGAGATGTGAAGATCGTGTTACTTAATTACCGAAACACCACCATACAGGGCGTTGGTGCATCCCTTGCACAATTATTAATGTCTCGTCGGCTTCACGACAAGTTACCTGTTTTAGACCGAGCACTCAAAGCGAACATTCAGCCCTCCAAATTAGCTCAATTAGGTGACAGACAAGCTTTACAAAAGAAATATTTCGACAAACATGCAGGTAAGACTCAACCTCCTCAGAGACAGGGTGACCATGTTCGGTACCGAAGCCATACTAACGAATGGAAACGGGGGACAATTCTAGATACACGTAACAGGGACGGGAGGGCCTATGACCTAGTAAATGAACGTAATCACGTATTACGGCGCAATAGGAAATTCCTTTACAAATGTAAAAATGTAGAAAATGACAATCTCACACATGTTACAAAAAGTTCTGTCATTCAGACATCAAAACCAAACAAGACTGTAAGTCCATATGTCAGAAAGTATGGTCGAGTCATTAGGCCACCTGACCGGTTTTAGGTCGACGTACCATGATTGCATCAATATATCTGTAACCATAAAGAGTGTAATCTAATTTGTTCCTTTTTACTCGTTTCAAGTATCCAAACATACACCCGCTAAGACCCGTATGTCACTATGTATTGTCGAAAGTAAGCGGGTAATACCATTAGTATTCTAACGAAACTGTTTTACGACAAACTGATAGCTCATTCTTAGTCATTAAAACAAATGCCATGTTGTCTGTTCTGACGTTCATTCATCTTGTCGTCTTAAGGCTATTCGCTTACAATATCCTAACGACAATGAATGCACATAGTCATGTTTAATATATATTATAGGTATGTTCACTTCCGTGTAATCGCCGTTATACAACTTTGAAAGCTGTTAATCATATACATATATATTCTTGAAGATATTGTTAAATAATGTGCTTATAACCTTGCAAAATGCAGTGACAGACATAACACCGCACAGTAGGTCATACAAAGAACAGACAACACAATGTATACCTGTAAGAAGTGACATATATATTCACTAATAGTTTCTATATATATGTTCCACACTGATGTTACAGATCAACTAAGGTGCTGTTGCATCAGGGTAAACATGATTGTTACAGTAAGGTTACTTATTCACATATTATATGTATATAGTGTCATATTACAGTATTGTAGTTTATGTTATCGTAAATGACATTTTCATTGGCTTATAGTAACATTTACTCGCACATGGACTGTTGAACAGATTCGCATGTTGTTAGCATATATGATATTTTTGTCCAGGACAGGAGAAGATAGGAAAGTGACATTTTGCGTAGGACAGTAAGAAGGTATTCCAGTTGGTTATAGGTCTTAAGGGGTTGCTGCCTTAAACATGGTGAATGCAATAAAGTAAGCCAGATAGCTGGTATACTGCACCGGGCTGTCATTAGGTGATAAGTTATGTCATTAGGTGATAAGTTATGTTAGTCGGTGATGAGCTATGTTATTCGGTGATAAGCTATGTTATTCGGTACCTATTGTAAACGGGGAAGGTGTAATGTATGTAGTTATCCAAACACCCCCACGTCAATACCGCGTGACGTCACAAGGAAGGGTTCTAAATAAAATCAGTTACGTTACAGAACTCACGGTGTCGACACGTCTTTTACAACATACATGTATGCACGAATAGATTGATTACATCAGGAACCCTAGGTAGACTAATGGTAGGGACGTTCGCCCCGAACTATCAGAAGTGTGGGTTCGAGTCCCGCTCTAGGTGCGATTGGAGAAAATAGACTCCCCTCTGAGAAAATAGACAAATACACTAACAGTGACTAACTCTCAGCTCTTCAGCTGCTATACAACCCTGCACATGCTATTTCCATGGTAGATATACAGGGCTATGTAGTTCCTCCCTCTGCCACGGCGGCGCCACCTCGCGTGCTAATTATCATTTGGGGACATCGAGTCATATATATATATATATATATATATATATATATATATATATATATATAGTGTTATTTGCCTATCACAATACGCTACAACAGCCTTTTGTAATTGCTAAGCAAATTTGTTCCCCTCTTTATCATTGACAAAGTTCAGGTGTAGATCTATACTAACCAGCTATAGTAATAATGATAATAATGTAAATCTACTAGAGCATCCTCACTGCCAGGAGACAGTCTAAAGACCCGGTCACATACACTTTAGTGGATGTAGTTGAACGTAGTGGAGGCTAACATAGTTGAATGTAGTTGAACGTAGTTGAACGTAGTTGAACGTAGTTGAATATACCAGCATTCATACTTCTCCAGTATGTTCAACTACGTTCAACTACGTTCAACTACGTTCAACTACGTTCAACTATGTTAGCCTCCATTATGTTCAACTACGTCCACTGTCGTGTATGTGACCGGGCCTTTAGGATATTTACAGTAAAACACATTTTCATAACTTGGTAAAAATAATTTTGAGGAGAGAGAAATTTCACTTAGCATAATATATATACATTACTATGTCTATGATCCCCCTGACGGGATTATGAGGATAGTCTCAGTAAACTTATTAAACATGTTCATATTATGGTGACATATACGTGGTACTGGTTGGTTACCTACAGCTTCTGATATTCATCATGAATGTATATCTAATAACATTTTGTAAAAATATACGGATTTTCAGTTCTGAATTATATATTGGCAGAGAACATTATTATTCTAGGACGACGGAGTGGGGACAATGTTATGTAAACTAAGAGTAATAATATCCCACTCCCATGATGAAATGATAGAAGCTCTGGGAAATATATATTATACCTGAGATTAATGAAGAAATGTTCCTATAGGAGATTCAGTACATGATTGTTGAAATGTTTCTCTATGCATCCATAAAGAGTGCAATTGGAGAAAAGACCATTTTAACAGAGATCTATTGTAACTGTATGCAGCTACCTGTCCCTACATGACCACTGGGTGGGCACACCAGCCTAATTTGCATATACACACAGGACACCACCTGCAACTGGGTTGAGTGACAGCAACCCCTACTGGGGGGGGGGGTGCCACCCACCCATACTGTGGAGGTGTCTGATTGGCTGGCTGTGGACTGCCCAGTCACCTGCACCCATTGGCCCTCTGACCACCCTAGCCTCACTTTGAGAGAATTATTCTAGACTCTCCTTCAGACACACTGAAGAGAGATCACTCTACTCCTGGCTCTGGAGTGAGGCACACCTACTCTAGAGCAGGAACCCCAGACACTATGTCTGATGCTATCAAAATTCATCTATTCCAATTGAGTGTGTACACCGCCATAGGACTCCTGTCCCATGGGCTGTAGGCACTGCTTTCTATACAGGCTAACGAGGTAATGAGATTCTGTGTTGCTAGAAGGTAAGGGGTTTGGATGCTAGGTCACTGGTAGGTGGACAGGAGTTGGTGTTATTAAAGCACAACTTCTCCACTGTTTATCTGTGTGACTTGTCTTCATTCTTCCTTAGTATTGGTTAATGAGTTGATAGACAGGTGAGATGAAGGGGAGAGTTTTTGTAGTATTATCTGGTGTCCCAAACATGGCCGGGCATTCAGAAATATTATAATTTGTTATCAGTCCAAGCCCTGATGGATGTATTTTACCAGAAATATTTGTGAGTACTTTTAAGAATAATTACAGTTATTAGCTGTGGAAACTTGTGGATATATAATTTTGCTTTCGATCAAAATTTGTATCGTATTAGGCGCTTTATTGCTTGAACATAATTTAATCTCATGATGCTTATTCGATATGCATTGGCCTCAGTGCACCTTACCCACTCCTTACTTAGGGGACCCTCGGGACTCAAACCCCATTTCAGCCATTAAATATTTCATGTTGGATGACTGAGTGCCAAATGAAGATGAGAAATCACAGCAGGAACCACTTGGGGCTGTGAATGGACTGCATTGTTGCAACGGGTATTGCTAAAGTTGCCACGATCGACTGTACCTCTGGAAATTGCTTATTTTGCTCCAGCCACTTTTATTGTCGATAAAAGAGACCCATCCATCAATAATATATCTATCGGGTAAAGCCTGCCGTACACCCAGTGATAAAATGTAGCGAGTGCCTTCACTTAGTATTGTCAAATACTCAGAGCCGGAATTTCATATTATGTTCAGCGACTAATTATCGTTAAGGATGTGTTGTATATTGGTTTTTTTATAACACTACCTTTTTAGCATGTCTACAGTGGTAAGAATATATCGTCGGTGAACAGCCGATGATCATCTTAAGGAGCCATTATTATTGTTAGTAGCAGTGTTATAACACCAGTCTATTTGAATTTAATGGTACCTGGTTAAAGTAAAGAAGTTCCATTGTGCTGAATTTCGTTAAAGCCGCCTAGTCCGATAGTAATGAGTTTCTGCCATTTTTGTTAGACAAATATATGATATATGAGGTTGATCGTGATGATCTACTATTCTTTGGGTTGAAGCAACTTTGTTTTTTAATGATCCACTTTGGCAATATTTGAAATGAAAACATGCCAAATTAAGTTTGACATGTAAATTGAAATTCTGACATTAAAGGCTTCGACAGTAGTAGGTTTGATTAAATTGGATTAGTAATATTAGCATGCTTTTCTGTGTAGCAACATACGCTTAATAAGTGCACCTCTATCAAAGTTAGATCTATAAATCAAATGTAGGTAACTATTTTGGTTTCGAAAGTTTGATATTTTCATCGGTCTATGCACCTTTAAGTGTCTGTAGATTTATTATTGTAGTATATTATGAATGGCTGGACGGGATGGCTGACTAGGCAGAACTGTCACTTTACGTTCGGAAGGTCATGGGATCTATCCCCAACTGACTCAAACCAAAGACTTACAGCATTAATACTTATTGATACCGTGCTTGATGCTCAGCATGACTACGACTGGGCAATAACCGGTCCGTCAGCTCAGTGTCTAAATAATGTGACTGAGTGGGATATCGGATCATGGTGCCAGTTAAATGGTAGTCCAATGGGGTAACACTATAAAGTCACTGTGACTACATACTATCACCATTCGGTAGCAATCCTGGTATGGCCGTAGATGTTTCTAGCAGATCCCCAATAAACAAACAGACGCATGGTGTGACGTGCATATCAGCGATGCGTTAGTGACGCGGCCCCACGGTACATGGTCACGTGAGCCGTGGTGGCCAATCACGTGCTCAGTATACCGAGCAGGGCATGCACTGGGCACTGTTTCAAGCGGCCATGATTAGACTCTCCTGACAGCCGCCACTTCCGGCCCAGTCCCGGATGTATTCTGCGAGCACGTCCGCTGATTGGTCGACGCCCCGTGGGGATGCCCATGCCGGCTGCGCGCGTAACGATACCAATTTTGAGACTGACAGTCGAGTTAAGAGCTCAGTGTAGTGTGTTGGCTTTAAACTTATTGATTGCTTAAAAAAAAAATTTGTTTAGATATAATCTCGAAAAGACCTGTAAATCTATTGACATAACAATATCGCAGGCACCCACACCCTGCAATATAGAATCGAAAGGCACCAGATGGGGTGGCCTAATGAGTGCAGCACCCGCCTCCCGTTTTGGTAGGTCATGGGATTCGAACGCCTGGTACCCCTTATTTCGAACCCTGGTTGAATCAAATCAGTGACTTAATCATTCATACTTATCGCTACCTAGTCTGGCATTCGGCATTACTATGATAGGGCAAGGAGCAGTGGAATTAGGAACACCAATTGTCCACGATTTGAAATACCCCTGCTTAATCAACTAGTGTACAACAACAACACAAATTCTACCGTGCATAGTCTATCATGTATGTGTAGGTCAGTGGTGATTTCAAATGGTTTGAAGATGAAAGGGTTGAATATGAAGGTTGAGGGCCATTTCAAATTGTTCCATATAACCATGATGACACTTATGACGCCTACAAGTACATTATAGAAGCACCGTGGCTTTTTCTCTTTATATCGTCCATATCCTATTTTGCTATGGGACCTCATGTGATAGTCATTCGGCTGAGCAGAAAGAAGGAAACCCGGTATCAAAGTAACCTCTATGTATATGCAGGTGTGCTGTTTGTTGTGTGTTGTGGGGGTTTTACGTCCTAGCAACATCTAAGGTCATATCAAGACGGGTACCGACTTGTGACAATCAGTGCATATTCACAGTGACTTTACAGTGCTAGTCCACTGGGATACCATGCAACTGGCACCATGACTTAATGTCCTATTCAGTCCCATTTTGTTGCAAGCCAGTCCTTTCTCTATCCTATTTATGCCGAATATCAGGCTAGGTAGCGGAATGTACAAATTTGGAAAGTCATTGCTTTGACTGGGGCGAGTTTCAAACTAACGACCTTCGGCTAGGGAAGCGGGTGCTCAACTCATTCAGCCATTTTGTCATATTCTGCTGGTTCTTGAATCCCATCTCAGCAGAGTCAAGTAATCGTGGGAGTAATTGATCAAGGTGGGAGGGGCTTTTATTTTATTTATTTATTTGCATTCACTTGTATAGACACTATCCTAGCTGGATAGACAATATCCTAGCTCCACATTCACAATCTTTTCCAGTATCCACTAATTCTATCAGAATGTACTCCACTATGTCTTCTGATCTTTCCTGGCATTCATCGGGAGAGAAGATTGAAAGAGTATAGCATTCGCTTCTCATGGTTGTGGGTTCCATCTCAAACAGACTCGAACCAAAGACTTGCATACATTAATATAATATGTCGTTATCGTGCTTGACTTTCACCATTACTAGGATAGGGCAAGGAACAGTGGAATGAAGAAGACCAATTGTCCGCGATTGAAATTGTCTCTTACTTGAATGTAGAAGATCAGTTATCCATAACTGATATTTCTTCTTCTCAGGCAACACATGTTAAAAGAAGAAATTGTCCACCCCGAAATTCACAGCGGGCTGCGGGTTGGATGGTGTGGCCGAATCGGTAGAGTGCAAGCTTCGTCTGCAGAAGGTCAGGAGTTCGAATCCTAGCCGAATCAAACTGATGACTTATAAAATTGGTACTTGTCACTACCTAGCCTGGCACTCTCCATTAGTAGGGTAGGACAAGGACTGGTTAGCTCAGCTTCAGGATAATGTGATTGAGTGGGATATCGGGTCATGGTGCCAGTGGCCTAGTCTCACAGCGGGGCAGCACTATAAAGTCACTATGAGTACGCACTGTCACAAGTCAATATCCACCCTAATATTACCTCAGATGTTGCTAGGACCTAAAACAACAACAAGCAAACACACACTACAGGCTGCGCAAATGTCGCTTATTAAATTGATGTCAAAAGTAATAAGCATCTCAAACCTAACTGTCGTCACTACCTAAAACACATGTCCCCGGTTCTGTGACCGCCTGCACCGGAGAGAACCACCCGCCCGCCGCCCCGATGCACTGGGGCGTCGTGGCCTGAGCGCCCAGCCCTTGACCCGGTGAGATTTATCGGACTGGCGCCGTGTCAGGTCTTACAGTGCACAGGCTGAGTCACTCGGACAGACCGAGGCTTTCTCACACCGCAAGGGGGCGCGCGCTCTCTCTCTCTCCCTCCCTCTCTCACTCCCTCACTCTCCGCTCTTCCCCCACCTCTCTGCGTCCCAATCTGTTTTTCTTCTGTCCGTTATCCCTCTTTGCTCTCTCCCTTTCTGTTCTCTCCCTCTCTGTTCTCTCTCTGTCTCTGCTCCCCCACTTTCCGCGCTCCCACATCACTCTCTGCTCTCCCCTTCTCTGTTTTCCCCCTCCTTGCTCATTCACTCTCTGCTATTTTTCTCCTCACTCCTTCTCTGCTCTTTCCCTCTCTATTCTTCCCTATTAGCCCTCTTTCCCAATCGCTGCCCTCTCGCTCCCTTTTCTCCCCCTTCTCTCTCCTGTGCTTCCCGCTCTCGGCTCTCCCCGACCCTCTCTGCTCTCTCCCTCGCTGTTTCCCCCTCCTTGCTTTCTCCTTCTCTGCTATTTTTCTGCTCACTCCCTCTCTACTCTTTACCTCTCTGTTCTTCCCTATTAGCCCTCTTTCCCAATCGCTGCCCTCTCGCTTTCTGTTCTTCCCTCTCCATGGCTTGTGCTTCCTGCTCTCTACTCTTTCCTTGCATGTTATCCCCTCTGCTCTCTCTTGGCTTTGCCTTCTCTGCTCTCCCCCATTACAATCTACTCTCTCCCTCTCTACTCTCTCCCAGTATCTGCTCTCTCTCTGGCCTCCCTCTCGGCTTCGTCTTCTCCATGCTCCCCCATTACAGTCTACTCTCTCCCTCTCTACTCTCTCCCAGTATCTGCTCTCTCTGACCTCCCTCTCGGCTTTGTCTTCTCCATGCTTCCCCATTACAATCTACTCTCTCCCTCTCTACTCTCTCCCAGTCTCTGCTCTCTCTGACCTCACTCTCGGCTTCGTCTTCTCCATGCTCCCCCATTACAATCTACTCTCTCCCTCTCTACTCTCTCCCAGTATCTGCTCTCTCTCTGGCCTCCCTCTCGGCTTCGTCTTCTCCATGCTCCCCCATTACAGTCTACTCTCTCCCTCTCTACTCTCTCCCAGTATCTGCTCTCTCTGACCTCCTTCTCGGCTTTGTCTTCTCCATGCTTCCCCATTACAGTCTACTCTCTCCCTCTCTACTCTCTCACAGTATCTGCTCTCTACTCTCACCTCTCTCTGTTCTCTCAGCACATCCGCTCTCTGCTGCCTGCTTCTACCCATTCTCTGCTCTTCCACTCTTTCCCCTCCCTGCTCTGCCTCTCTATTCTCTCCCCCTGTTCTTCCCCTCTCTGCTCTCTCTATTCCCATGCTCTCCGCTTTTACCAGCTCTAGCTCTGCTCTCCCCCTCTCTCCCACTCTGCGCTCTCTGCTCTCTTGCTCTCTGCAATTCTCCATACTCCCTCTCGGCCCTCTCTAGTTTCCCACCTTCTACTCCTCCACTCTCTCCCTTTCTCCCCTCTCTCGCCTTCTCTCTGTATCCCACCCTCTGTTCTCCCCCATTTCTGCTTGTTACTTTCTCTTCTCACTTTCTCTTTCTGTTCTCTCGCCATCTCTCACTGCGCGATCAGATCTGGCGAGATAACTAGCTATTTCTGATGCCTAGCTTTAACTGGGTTGAGTGGCCGATTAGACGGTCGATTGCATAGTGCGCAAATGTGAACCGACTCGACTAGTTTGTGCTTCCCGACAGGTAATCAATCCCACAATCCCAGTCGACTCAATACTCATCCGGCACTGACTGCCGAGTCTAGTTAAATTAGGGCCACCACACCCGCTGTAGTATTGAGCACAGAGGCCTCGCCAACATTGGGAATGTGTGTGTGGGGGGGGGGGGGTGTCGAGGATAATTAGTAGTTAAGTATCTCAAATCTGCTGACTCTCACAGCCAAAAGCATGGACCCGGATTTGTGTGTGCGAACTATATTAGATTAAAGTGCCATAATCCGATGGTTTTAAGTGTCTGCCCTACTTTCTTTATGAAAGCAACTTTTTATTTTAAAGAGTTGACTTTGGATATATTTGATGTTCAAAATAAATGTTGGTGTGATGCACACCAACATGGATGTAATGAGCGTCAGTAGCAACAGGTTCTATTGGATTGAATTAGTATTCCTTCTATGAAGCAATAGATGTTTAATGAGTGTATCAGTATCTAAGTTAGGTATGTAAGACCAAATCTAGGTATGAGTTTTGTTTTTTAAACTTTGATGCTTTCATCGGGTCATGCGGCTTTAATAGATTAGTAATGTAGCGTTCCACCAGTCCAACTACCCCCAGCGCCCCTCGGCGGCTGAATTTCACATCGTGGTCTCGGGTTAGAAGTTGGGTAAACACTACCAGAATTCGTTAGTTTCATTTTAACTAAATATTTACAAAGTGTCATTTCATTAAAGCTGCATATTCCGATGAAAGCGTCACATTTTCTAAACCAAAACACTTATTTAGATTTGATCATATGTATGCAAATTATACACTGGTGTATTTATTAAACATTTTGTCTGCATATGAAGGGGTACTGAGTCAATTTAATAGAACCCATCAATGCTGAAGCCACTGGTGTCAGAGTTTTTGGCATGTTTTCATAGCAAATATCTTCAAAGTTAGCCATTTAAAATAAAAGTTACTTCAAACGGAAGTAATATGGATCATAGCGATCAATCTAATGTGTTTATTTAAGAAAATGGCAGAGACTCAAAACCATCGGATTATGCAACTTTAAATGTCTTCAAATCTTATTGTGTATATTACCAGGATCTCCATGAAAATATCAATGAAATATCATGGTTAAAATTTACCTCGAGGGTGTCTCTGCGTATTGCGTTGCATCGGGTTCTTAACACGGTCTCTGATCACAACCTGATGCAACGTTGTTGGGGTGTTTTTTTGTTGTTTTACCTTGGTCAGTACATTAACTCCAACAAGCTCTTGTTCGGTCTAATTTCCCAGTGGGGCAGCACAATACAGTCGCCATAAATGCTTATTGTCACAAGTCGATACCTGTCCTGATATGACCTTAGATGTTGCTAGGACGTAAAACAACAAAGAACAAACAAACTGGTTAGTACATACATGCAGCTTTTCGCCATAGTGCAAATCATCGGGATTATGTACAACCACTGATATAGTGATGATCGCAACACTACGGAAATTAGCTACAATTGGGTGGAAACCGCTCAGTTAGAGCCCGGCATTGGCAACTGCATAGAAATCCCCCTCCTTCCCTCCTCCATCTAGTCCAACAATACGCTACAGCGCCATGGCACGCCCTGGCGGCGCGTGATGAAACTACTGACAGCCGCCGCTGGCTTTTGTGCCAGTGTCGCTCAGCCTCGTACCCGGGGACGGCGCATGCGCGGCGTGACCCGGATGAAGATCTCCCGCCATGCCACGTTTGACGCGGTAGGGTCACGTGTGCCGCTGGTGCCGCTGGTGCCGCTGGTGCCGCTGGTTCTGCTGGTGCTGCTGGTGCTGCTGGTGCTACTGGTGCTACTGGTGCTGCTGGTGCTGCCAACTCTTGCCTCCAGAACGGATATCCTGCTTTAACGCCTTCACTGACACCCAACTGTATGTGCCCCTCATCGCCTAATGGTGGCGGGATGTCTGAGGGGGTGGGCGGGAGGGGGGTAAGGTGGGGTGTATATCTAAATCTATAATGAATTAGGGTATCTTTTTTGGTTGGTTGTGGGGGTTTTACGTCCTGGCAACATCTAAGGTCATATCATGATGGGTACTGACTTGTAACAGTGCACACTCATGGTGACTTAATAGTGCTGCCCCACTGGGAAACCAGGCCTCCAGCACCATGACCTGATATCCCAGTCAGTCATATTATCCTGACACTGAGCCAATCAGTCCTTGCCATATCCTAATAATGCCGAGAGCCTGGCTAGGAAGTGACAAGCATACATTTTTAAGTCATTGGTTTGACTCGACCAGGGTTTGAACCCCCCAATCTACCAACACGGGAGACGGACACTCAACTCATTCGGTCATCCCATCTGGTAATTTTTGGGTCTGTTCCAGCCTCTTCGCAGTAAAAGTGTCAGTGTGTTTTCGTGCAGATATTTGACACACTGATTAAGAGCAGTTATTGCTTATTTATCAGGTACCAAAGGACTCATAATTCAGGAGTATCAGTGTTCTGATTGAGCTAGCTTGCAAAAGGCATAATGCTAGCATCTGCACTTTGTCGCTGTTTCAATGTCACTCCGAGTGAATTCGAGCTAGTCACGTGGCAAGAGATACGTGTGTGCGCAGTACTATGCGCATGTATTTAAGTTATAAGAGAGTCGGTGTGTATACTAAAATATGAACCATTAGTTATCTTTCACATTTGTCCTAATTAGGAATTCTATCAGGAAGCATATGGAGAGAAGGAACTACTCTACTATGGATGCTTACACAGTTGTTCGCAGTGGGTGGGGTTAATTTGACTGTACGAAATGAGACATGTACAGATATGGTTGGAGTACATGGTGATGTTCACAGGGAACTTATAACCATTGGGTGCAGAATGACAGCTGACACACATGACAGAGCATTAGGCATATCCTCACAGGTGGGATAAATAGTCACATGATGGTTGGGCAGAAATACAGCGAAAATAATAGTATATATCAGAGGACACACCCACCGTTATCCACACGGGAGGGATATCAATTATTTGTACAGTAGCAGGATAGTTTCATTCAATGGCGATGCATTCGCACAATAGGGACATATTCATAGAATGAGGATATATATATCCACACATTTGAATAATATTTTCAAACAATGGAGAGATATTCGCACAATTACATTATATATTCGCACACTTGATGGATATATTCACACACTTGATGGATATATTTGCACAATTGAATAATATATTCGCAGATGAGAATGATATATTCGCACAAGTGAGTGATATATTCGCAGAACCAATGGATATATTCGCACAGTTGAATGATATATTCGCACAGTTGATGGCTATATTCGGACAGTTGAATGATATATTAACACTATTGGCGGATATATTTGCATTGTGGATGGATATAGTCATACTGTGAACTGATACAGTCTAGATAGATATGTATATCTATATATATTTAGCTAAAGCTATGCATATCTGTAGCTATGCAGATATGTATATATATATATATATATATATATATCTATATTTAGACATATTTATATATATATATATATATATCTGTAGATATTTGCAGTATGGGGCTCAGGACTGAGGGATATATTCACGTAGTGAGTTATACATGCATTTAGACCAGACATTAGCCCTAAAGTTGGACCCTCCCTCAACGAGTGATGCTGATTGGCAACATTCTCCCACACCCACACCCACACTCACACCTACACTCACACCCATACCTACCCCCACACCCACACTCACACTCACACTCACACTCACACGCACACGCACACTCACACTCACACTCACACTCACACTCACACCCATACCCACACCCACACTCACACCCATACCAACACACACAATCACACCCCCACACAATGCCCACTCACAACGATACCCATACTCACACCCACACCCACACCCACACCTACACTCACACCCACGGTCACACTGACATCCACACACATACTGACACCCACACACACATTCACACTGACACCCACGTCCACACTGACATCCACACTCACACCCACATTCACCCCCACACTCACGCTCACACACACCAATATTCACCCCCCCCCCACACCCAACCACCTGCAGACACTCACACATGTGTGACCCACACAGACACACCCCTACGCACACCCTCGCTTCGTATTCAACCCGCCAGGGGTGCTTTACACTTTAACTACTGCAGTGCAGCCTGTGGGCAAGTGTGTTGTTGTTTGTTTTGGGGGAGTTTTCAGTTGCATTGGTGCGCTAAAGGCTGCAAATCTGCAGCACTGTATGGGCACCGCTGGAAGCGGTCCCATGTGGTCGGGAGTTGGCTTCCAATGGGTAGTGGTCAGAGAAATTGGGTGGGGGTGGGGGGGGGGGGAATAAGGAAAAAAGGCAACCTATGATCCCAACCACAGTCCTCTGAGAGGGCCGGGGGAGGCTGGGTGGTTGGTGTAGTTTTACGCCCCAGTAAGACCCTAGGCCACACCAGGACGTGCACCGACTTGTGACAGCGCACACTCATGGCAAATTTATAGTGCTGCCCCACTGGGAAATCTGACCGCCGTCACCATGACCTGATCTCCCACACAGTCACATTATCCTAACACTGTGTGGACAAGTGGTATGATGTAGCCGAGTCACACAGCCACCCCCCCCCCCCCCTGGCCCCCTCACTGCTCATACCACCTCACCCAGTGTGCGAGTATCCATGGCGTACAGCTCTCTGTAAGTGTAACCGAGCTTGGATCTTCCCTCCTTGACTAGGTCATGCACACATTCCTAAGACAGCCAACTGAGCCACAACCAGCCAGAGTTCAAGCAGCACTGTGGGACACGTCAAGGATTGCACTCTGATCGCCCAGCCGAGACTATGGCTGTTTACTCACCCAGTTAACACGCGTTATAATGAGTACCGGGCTTGCACTTTTTGTGCTTGGAGATTGATACGCCTGCCGACAATGCAAGGCACTGCCGTGTGTTATAAATATAGAGACTGGTCTTGACTTACTGAATAATTAGATTGGATGCTGCGTGAGAGGATATCAATCCAGCATGGTCAATAGTTGGTTGTTGGAGTTTTACATCCTGGCAATATGTAAGGTCATATCAAGACGGGTACCGACTTGTGACAGCGTGCACTCACGGCAACTTTATACCAGACCACCAGCACCATGACCTGATATCCCACTCAGTCACATTATCCTGCTATTGAGCCAATCAGGCCTATTAATGTTGCCGAGCACCTGGATAGGAAGCGACAAGTATCAATTTTTAAGTAATTGGTTTGACTCGTATGGGGTTCGAACTCATGGGTGCGAATCCCACGATCTACCAAAACGGGAGACGGACGCTCAACTCATTCGGCCATTCCGTCTGGTTGCATCGTCAGTGACAATCAGACACAGTCTATTGAAGTCCAATGGTATGTATACAATTCCGAAATATCTATAATGACGATGTTAATAATACAGTTTCTATGGTATGTCAAGTTCAGTTCTTCTCAGCCTGATAAAGCTGATATCATACTGGACTCAGCCTGATATACATTTTTTAACGATGTTATTCAGTGTCTAAATAAATTGAAACCCTGTTAATTTGACACAAACTCGGATATAACGCGATGAATCATTGGACCCATAATTCTTTAATTCAAAGGTAATTCAGTAAACTGAACCCTTATTTAATGCACCCCACTTTTTTCGCGATGACTTTTTATGGACCCCGACTGTCGCGTTATAACGGGATCTCACTGTACATTGAAATTTCAGCTTCTAGTTCTACTAATCAGAATTGATCAGGTTTATAAGCTAATGTCATTTAATCAACAATAGCCGAATGAGTTAGAGCGTCCGTCTCCCGTATTTGTAGATCGTGGGGGTCGTGGGTTCGAACCCTGGTCGAGTCAAACCAATGACTTCAAAATTGATACTTGTTGCTTCCTAGCCAGGCGCTCAGCATTATTGGGATAGGGCAACGACTGGTTGGCTCAGTATCAGGATAATGTGACTGAGTGGGATATCAGGTCATGGTGCTGGCAGCCTCGTCTTCCAGTGGGGAAGCACTATACAGTTGCCATAAGTGTGCGCTGTCACAAGTCGGTACCTGCCTGATATTACCTTAGATGTTGCTAGGACGTAAAATAACAACAAACAAATTTAATCAAATTGCACTGCCCAAACACGTTGTACGAGGCTCGGACCACTGGGATGTGTAGTGTGACACAATTCCGACAAACTGCTAAGTATAGGCTGTTGAGTTTGTTTTGTTTGTTCGAAGGTTGAAGATGCACGCATGCCTGTGCCAATTATACCATAGCGCTATATATAGACTGTGACACAGTTTGTCAGACTGACTACTTGTTTGATTATTCATGCCAGAGCGTGACGTCATTTGCTACAATTCAGTGACCTTGTTTTAAACTGTCAATGCTCACCACTCAAGCGTCACATTGGACAATGTCTGTTTGATATACCCACACCTTGACACACTGTATGCCCACTTGTTTTCTGTCTCAGATTGGCGTTCAGGGCTCAGGGATATATTCATGTAGTGAGTGATGTAGGGTATGCGGGTAATGCAGTACCTATCTGCTAAAATACCTCAGGGTGTTTGACGCCCCTGCCTTGCAAAGTTATAAACCACTGCCTTGTGGTATAGGTTCTTGATAGAATCAATGGCTAAGGGAGCAAACCCTAACAGAAAACCATGCTTCCGTGGCAGCATTAAGGGCGGTGATGAAGGGAACTCCCAACATCTCCCGGCCAGCTACTGCAGGGACAAATAGTTTGCGCCTGTCTTGACGTGTTCTTGCCGGTGTGAAACCTCTATTTGCTCCCCGAGAGAGTGCTGCTAGTAACTTGCAAAAGCCAGCAGCACTTCAACACTTTGCAAGCAGCTTTTATGAAATGCACAACCGCACGGAACAGCGGCGGTTAAGAAATAAAAGCAGTCTTTGTCACATTGCGACCGACAGCATGATGATGATGATGAGTGATACATGCATTTAGACCATGCGCTGGATTCCCATGCCGGAAGTCGTGGGTTCGAACACCCGCCGAGTTAGAGCATTTCTTATAGCCAGATAGCTGATTGATTGATTGATTGGTGGTTGCTTTGCGCCATGTAGCAGCATAGGCCATATTCACGGACTTTGAACAGCATTAACACTTGTCACTATCTAGTCGAGTGATCGTCATTAATAGCAAAGGGCAAGACCGGTTAGTTCATTATCATGATAATGGGACTGAGTGGGATATTGGCTCATGGTCCTGGTGGGTCGGTTTCCCATTGGGACAACACTAAAAAGTCACCATGAGTGCGCAATGTCACAAGTCGGTATATGTCCGGATATGGCCAGGCAGTAAAACCCAAAAAAATACTCAGACTTCCACTAAAACACTGTACAAAACCCGGGTTCGCGTCATGGTTCAAATACATATTTCTCGCCGGTGGCCATGTAAAAGAAACGCCTGTTAAAACTACCGTAAATTAGAGTTATAAGGATCAACCTAATATTTATCTTACAATAAATATGCCTGCAACTCAAAAATCATCGGATTGTCCAACTTTAAAGGAAGCGCCGAAATGAAGAAACAACCTGATGGCTGGTTGGTTGTTGGAGTTTTACGTCCTGTCAACATCAAAGGTTATATCCGGATAGGTACCGACTTGTGCCAATGCACACTCATGGTGACTTTATAATGCTGCCCCACTGAAAAATCAGTCTGCCAGCACCATGACCCAATATCCCACTCAGTCCTGACACTGAGCTGACCAGTCCTGGCCTATCCTATTAATGCCAACTCCAACAGCTAGGAAGTGACAAGTATCAATTTTGTAAGTCATTGGTTTGACTCGACCGGGAATCGAACTTCTGATCTCCCGCACGGGACGCCTGCGCTCTATCGATTCGCCCACCACGCCCAGTACGTATTTACCTGTGACAATTGACTAGATGGAGAAACGAAATACACATTTTTAAACAAGAAACCAATGCAGCTATTTCCGCATTCCTATTACAGGGACAACCACCCTGTTTTATATTCCACTTTCATCTGAGCTTATTCTTCACATGCTGGTTCAATCAACACGAGTTGGCGCTTGGCCAGTAATCTCCATATTTAATTGGAGAGGGGCGTACGATAATGCAGAAGCATATAAAGAGAATTGGAAATGAAAAAGAAAAATAGAGCAAAAAGGAAATCAAAAGGCGAATATTGATTAAATCAATGAGAGTTTTGGGAATTGGGGCAATACGCTGGTGGTGATTATCTGCCGTTTTCACACAAAACGGCAGTGTGTTTGAACCTGATGTACTAACTGTGTCCGGAAGTCATCTAATTCTGAAAGATCATTCCCCTGCTTTGATGTTGAAGTTACATAGTCCGATCGTTTTGAGTTCCTGTTATATTTCTGAGATACATATGTTAAATTGATTGTTATTGTATACCTTTTGAAGTAACATCTATTTTCAAATGGCTAACTTTTGAGATATTTGGACAGTAAACTTAATTTTGGCAAGCACGCCAACACTCTAAGACCATCGGCTTCAGCAATAACACACTCTATTAAATTGACTTTGTACGCCTTTCTATGTGGCAACATGTGCTTAATAAGTGCAAGAGTATCTAAGTTAGATATTTAGATTCAAATCTAGGTGAAATTGTGGTTTTGAAAAGTTGATGCTTCATCGGACTATGCAACTTTAAATAACCCTAAATCAGACGTCCCTTCCTTCCTAGTGACACTATTAAGTTAAAGTTGCATAATCCGATGGTTTAGAATTTCTGTCATTTTCTGAGATAAATATATTAGGTGGATCGTTATTATCTGAAGTAATTTGGCTTTAACATGATTAACAAATGAGACGTTTAAAGTGTAAACATAGAACATTAATTTGTGTGTGCATGTCATAACTCTGACCCGGCAGGCTTCAGCAGTAATGCCATTTATTACATTGACTTAGTATGCCCTTTTGTGTAGCACCAAATGTTTAATACATTCACCAGAATCTAAGTAGGTTATGTAGGTTCAAATCCAGCCTTGAAAACTGTTTCAAATGTATATATATAATACCATAAGGAATGATGGGCCCGACATCTGTAGGCAGCCCCCGTATGTGTTACTCTTCCATTCGGTAGTACCGTGAAACATCATATGTATCCTCCACATGGAGTGGAACCTGCCTAACCCACTAGAGCACAATTACTGCCTCACCATTACCCTCCGGGGCATCCATCGTGAGCACGGCGACTCCACCCACCACAAGGCCCCTATCACAGCCGCGATGCTGCACATGATACTGCGCAGCATCGACGTGCGCAACCCCGCCCACGCAGCGGCCTGGGACACGGCCCTCGTGATGTTCTACGGACTGCTCCGGCGCTCAAATGTGATGCCCACTACTGCAGGGGATTTTGACCCCTCACATTACCTGCGCCGCATGGATGCTCAGTTTGCGCAATCGGGCATCAGCCTCACCATCTGCTGGTCGAAAACAAACCAGTACCACGGTCATCCCACTACTCTGCCTGACACAGGCCCTCTACAATGCCTGCCTCTGCTATCCCCCGAGGCCCCCCCCCCCACCCGAGGCCCCCTCCTCAGGATAGGGAGGGCCAGTGTGGGAAGCGGTGCCCTTACAGTGCCCATTTTTGGGCCATCATCAGGGTGGCGCCCTCCAGCACTGGTGGACTATGGCACCTACAGCTTCCGGCGGGGGGGGGGGGGGGGGCTGTTGCAACCTCTCTTCAACGCGGGAATCCCGGAAGTGCACATCCGCAAACTGGGCGGTTGGGCATCGAACGCCTATATGGCGTACATGAGCTCTGACACCATAGACATCGGGCACACCACCAGCACCTCGGCCGCTGCTCTGCCCCCACACTTGAGGCCCGCTCCCCCGCAGCCTCAATATGCACCCCACTACCACTACCTACAGCTGGGACTTGGGACACTGGGTGCACAGGGGGAGGGCGTGCCACCCACCAGCCAGCCGCCCAGCGCGCAACATCTCACGGCAGGTGGCGAGTGCACCGGGACATTAATTTCAATTAACCGAGACACTACGAACAGACCACATTCACACATACTGCCCACAGGGGCAGCATGCTCGCACATTTGCATTCATATTAATTTGACTTTATTCCATGTTTATTACTGTCATGTTGATATCTTCATTAGTTTCGGACATTAATAAAAAGTCCTCTTTACTCCCCCCGAGTGTTCGCGTTCATTTAAGTATATATATAATATATATATAAATATTCGTACATCAAAGACACAAAGACAACAACAAAAATATGCAGCGAATGAGGTGGTCAAACAGGAGTGAGGAATTCCAAAAGCAGCCGTAGGTAGCGCCAGAGTCAGGTTCCGCTTCTTGGCAACCCGCAGTGCATAATCGGTTGCTATCGTGCTTCCAACATTGACATTAATCATGGTGAGCAATAAGTTATTTATATCCGCATAACATATTATATCAGGTTGTAAACAAAAATTGTTTTAATATATATATAGATAGAGAGAGTATGTAATATATCTATTTATTTATAAATATTTATAAATATTAGAATATATATATGAAAATATATATAATATACATATATATTTACAATCTGGTACACAATATAGAGTTGACATCGTGCAATAAGTATATATTCATTAATTCAACATACCATCCAATTATTGGAAGGGCACAAAGACTACCCAGATAATAAACATCTGATAAATGTACATAACTGTTTCTCTAATATTGGTTCGACAGATCAGAAATTTGAGATATGTACAATATTAATTCAACTTTAGCTTAAATCGGTCTGAAGTAATATAAGGTTTGCTATATTTTAGATGAATATTGAAAAGCGCAAATATAAATCATCCTGTCCCTAATTTGCGACTTTTCCACATCAAAGCATTTCCTTGTATATCACTATGATTATGGAATAACAACATTATGCCGCTCCTCTTATGCCTTCCCCCAATCTGATACCTAGACACTCTTCTCTTGGCCTGTCCGCTATGACTATGGAAATGATATCTAGCTATTCGACCTTTGGGAAGGCACACAGAGAAGAGTATCTCCCAGTATACACACATCTAGGTGACACGGAGGAATAACACAGCTGGAGGCGCAGCCACACAATGGCATGCCCGACCTTCGTTTCCATGGCGACTGGGGCATCATTTCTTATGCAACACCACTGTGTTCACGGGGAGGTGCAGTGCCTATGCAGCCTCCTTTGTTGGCGTTATAGACTTAAAAGTAAGAAGTGAACTGCACTTGTACAGATGCAGTTTGGCTGGTGTTGGGTGTTGGTTGGCTGTTGGAGCTTTACATCCTGGCAATGCCTAATGTCATATCAGGACGCGTATATGACATTAGGCGGTCTACAACCATGTAAAAGTAAGAAGTGAACTGCACTTGTACAGATGCAGTTTGGCTGGTGTTGGGTGTTGGTTGGCTGTTGGAGCTTTACATCCTGGCAATGCCTAATGTCATATCAGGACGGGTATATGACATTAGGCGGTCTACAACCATGTAAAAGTAAGAAGTGAACTGCACTTGTACAGATGCAGTTTGGCTGGTGTTGGGTGGTGGTTGGCTGTTGGAGCTTTACATCCTGGCAATGCCTAATGTCATATCAGGACGCGTATATGACATTAGGCGGTCTACAACCATGTAAAAGTAAGAAGTGAACTGCACTTGTACAGATGCAGTTTGGCTGGTGTTGGGTGGGTTGGCTGTTGGAGCTTTACATCCTGGCAGCCTAATGTCATATCAGGACGGGTATATGACATTAGGCGGTCTACAACCATGTACAAGCGCAAATATAAATCACCTTGTCCCTAATTTGCGAACAAAAGATGACAGCCTAACCCACTTGAGCACAGTGGGTTAGGCTGTCATCTATATAGATGGTATCGCAAATATACAGCGACTTATGACAGTGGGCCATCGTTTCAAATGTATATATATAGTGGTATCGCCTAATAGCATAAGGAATGATGGTACCGACTTATGACAGTGCACCCTCATGGCGACTTTTATAGTGCTGCCCCACTGGGAGACCAGGCTGCCAGCACCATGACCTGTTACCCCACTCAGTCACATTATCCTGACCATGAACCAACCAGTCCATGCCCTATCCTAATAATGCCGAGCTACACTGTCACAAATCGGTACCCATCCTGGTATGACATTAGATGTTGCTAGGACGTAAAATAACAACTAACAACAAGCAACAACCCCTGTGTGTTACACAACGACCCACAAACAACGCAGCAACAGCAGTAGCAACACATAGAAATAGGCGACAATGACACGAGCTGGCAAATGTCACCAAACCTGCAATTAGCCATTGAGGCAGTCTATTCACGTATCAAAGGGAAGTCTGGCTGCAAACTTCCGCTTCAGTCACATTATGCTTCTGTTTTTATTAATCAGCGATGAAAGATCGCCAGGTTTTTTTGTGGGTGTTAATTTCCGCCAACAAAAACCAACCCTCTAAACACAAACAGTAAACAACCCCTTGTTTATTTAGTATTGTGAGAGAATGGCCACCAACAAAAACCCACCCTCTAAACACAAACAGTAAACAACCCCTTGTTTATTTAGTATTGTGAGAGAATGGCCACCAACAAAAACCCACCCTCTAAACAGAAACAGTAAAAAAAACCTTGTTTATTTAGTATTGTGAGAGAATGGCCGCCAACAAAAACCCACCCTCTAAACACAAACAGTAAACAACCCCTTGTTTATTTAGTATTGTGAGAGAATGGCCACCAACAAAAACCCACCCTCTAAACACAAACAGTAAACAACCCCTTGTTTATTTAGTATTGTGAGAGAATGGCCACCAACAGAAACCCACCCTCTAAACACAAACAGTAAACAACCCCTTGTTTATTAAGTATTGTGAGAGAATGGCCACCAACAAAAACCCACCCTCTAAACACAAACAGTAAACAACCCCTTGTTTATTTAGTATTGTGAGAGAATGGCCACCAACAAAAACCCACCCTCTAAACACAAACAGTAAACAACCCCTTGTTTATTTAGTATTGTGAGAGAATGGCCACCAACAAAAACCCACCCTCTAAACACAAACAGTAAACAACCCCTTGTTTATTTAGTATTGTGAGAGAATGGCCACCAACAGAAACCCACCCTCTAAACACAAACAGTAAACAACCCCTTGTTTATTAAGTATTGTGAGAGAATGGCCACCAACAAAAACCCACCCTCTAAACACAAACAGTAAACAACCCCTTGTTTATTTAGCATTGTGAGAGAATGGCCACCAACAAAAACCCACCCTCTAAACACAAACAGTAAACAACCCCTTGTTTATTTAGCATTGTGAGAGAATGGCCACCAACAAAAACCCACCCTCTAAACACAAACAGTAAACAACCCCTTGTTTATTTAGTATTGTGAGAGAATGGCCGAAATGTATCAAAAGTCCGATTTATGCTGTCTCTGCTGGAGGTGATTTTCGTCGCTATTTAATATTTTTACTTTGTTCACAAAAGCTCACAATATTGACAGTTCTTACGTTTGTGCACACTGATGCAGCTAAAGGGGTACTTTGAGTAGGCCACGTGGTCTCCTGTCACCCCGCGGGACAGTTGTTTCAACTCTCTGCAAAAGCTTGTTTTATTTAAAGACGCCTCCGTACACATTGGTTTTCATATCACCGGCTATTGGCCATCATTCTGACATATTTATTTGGAGGAAACCCACTGCTGCCACATAAGGTTCTCTTATCAATAATCAGCAAGGGGTCCTTTATATGCACTTTCCCACAGACAGGGCAGCACATACCATTACCACAGCCTTTGATGAACCAGTTATGGACCATTGGTGGGAACTCCTGTGCATCTGCTACCTACCCCTGATCTCCAACCCACCAGTAATTAGAGTTTACCACTATGATATACACCGGACCCTTCCCAGGGGTTCCCACACTGGTACTGAAACCCTACGTCCTCCGGTCACTGCTGTGTACCCTAAATTCACACCAACAACAAGAACACCCTCAAAGATGGATGGCTCCCCTCCCACTGATTCAGACAGAGACAGATGAACAAAAGATCCTGACAGAGATAGAGAACAAAGACTATCAATATGGGACCCCATTCCCAGAGGTGTCCATATGAGTGTTGCAGTTTTGCAACCTTCAGTCAGTACTAGTGAACCTTAAACGCACAATGATGATACTGATGAGGGTGATGATGATGACGATGTTACGTGGTAGTTATTCAAGGCAGTACTACAAAACAGTTTGTTTGATCTCTGTAAGTGAGGGAGTGAGGGATTTGTCCCGGCCCGTACGTGACTCCCTTACATGGGTTTTCCTTTAAGGGTTGACTCCAGCCAACCCTCTAGTGTTACCGATATAAGCAACGCATGTCCTCACCCCAAATACCTTAATCTAACCTAACCTAATCTAGCCCACATCGCGACTGTCAACATCTCCAGAACTAGAGTAACAATATCAGGAACAACTACATAAGTTCAAAGTGAATCTTTGCTACATAATATATTCTGAGATTGCAACGGGATGTGCACGAACTACACAGTTGTGGGGAATATCAGTATTATCTCGTAGACTTTGATGAGAACTACTCTACTACTACTACTAGTTTAGGTGTGAAGGTTTGACTGTTGAGTTAGCACCTGTCTACACCAGCCATCCACTGACCAAGTCTCTCTCTGCTTGTTGCGGAATTCCACTTGGGTTCTACATTCCAATTCTACCCGATGAAATGTGCCGCTTGCACAACATTGTCCCTTCTACGATGTGTATTCAGAGTACACTGATCCCCATGGAAAAACTGGAGCCGTACGCTGGTGAGCTTACACAGCGGGAAGTTGGGTGTTGGCTACCCTTCACTATAGACCCTGTACATGAGAGTCGTTTTTAATGCCTGAATTGTTGTTGGTTGGTGCGTTACGTCCTAGCAACATCTAATATCATATCAGGACGGTACCGACTTGTGACTTCACAGTGCTGCCCCACTAGATAGACCAGGCCGCCGGCAGTATGACCTATATCTCACTCAGTCACCATATCCTGATACTGAGCTAACCAGTCCCTATCCTAATGCCGAGTGGCAGGCTAAGTAGTGACTAGTATCTATTTAGTAAGTTATTGTTTTGACTTGGACAGTCTTTGGATCCATGACCTTCCGCAATGCTAGCCAGTGCTCTTCCAGGTTCAGCCTCCCCGTGTGGTCTTTTATCAACGAACACATGGCTCCTGATAGTCAAACTTTTAAATCTGCTTTCACCAAATAACAATACTTTGTGTCAGGGAGCATAATCTATCTAACATGTTTAGAGCATTTTAAAATTATTTTTTTCTATTCGAAATGACATGTTACCTGTTTTGAGTGCTCTGCCATTTCGCAGGTGCCATTTCGCAGGTGCCATTTCGCATGAGCTGGTTTCAAAATTATCTATTTGTTTGTTGGAGTGTTGCACCCTAGCAACAATTAAAATCACATCAGGATGAGTACCGACTTATCGCAATGCACATTCATAGCAACTTTATAGTGATGCCCCACTGGAAGACTTGCCCACCGGCGCCATAACCCAATACCCTACTCAGTAACATCATCCTCATACTGATTAAACAATGCCTTGCCCTCTCCTATTAATGTCAAACTCCAGGCTAGGGTAGCGGCAAGTATCAATTTGATAAATCATTAGTTTGACCCCGTCGGGGTGTGAACCCACGGGAATAGCTCCACGACAGCTTATCGAGTTGTGTATGGGTTCTGTTTATCCCGCTCTTTAGGAGCATTCACAATGTAAGCTGTGAGCAGTAGCAACAGTTCTGTGAGTAATGTGCAGGCTAACCTGTCGGCACCGTGCTGTCCAGCCGCTTAAATGCCCTGCTGTGATAGTCAGCAAGACGCATGTCGTCCCAGTATGACATACTAATAAACAACAAGCAATGTTTCCTGGTTACTGCTGGGGCAATACTGAGGGTATTCTACTATTACACTCAGGAACTGCCAACGACCTTGGGTTAAATAGAGTTAGAATGCCTATGAACATCTATCTATCTATCTATCTATCTATTAATCTGTCTGTCTATCTATCTATCTGTCTCTCTCTCTGTCAAATATATATATGTGTGTGTGAATGGGGAACCTCCTACCAGGGGTATTCGGGGGGGGGGGCGGCAAGAGGGGGCACCACCAAGCTTGGAGCGTGTTACTAAGTGTATGTTGAGACTTTCGCAAATTTATACTCCTATAATCCTTATGCATCATATATATATAATAGCAATTATATTGTATTGGGGTTTAAAATCCGAGCCACATTTAAGAAGGGTATCGACTTGTGGTAGAGTGCAAGTCACTGACATCTAATTAAAGAGACAAAGTCCGATGGTTTTGAGTTTTTATCTTTTTTTCAGATAAATATATTAGGTTAATCATTTTACTTGTTATGACATTAGATGTTGCTAGGACATCAAACATCAACAAATAATTAACAGCCAAGCAATCCTCATCATTTTGATATGGGGTTTGAGGTGCCGTGGGCCACAACAGAGCATAACAATCTCAACTTGGGCTTGGCCATTCTTCATTTTAAGATCTCTCAGGCCACAAATCTCTGTATTATTTATTAACTAACTGCTTAATTTGTTTTATTCACCAAAGCGCTTGAGAGAACATTTTTTCACTGGTGAAATCACTAATCTAAAATAAAAATGACTATAATGACATTTTCTTCATGGTGCTGAATAAAATGTTTACATTTATTTTTATTTATTTCCTTCTAATCCTCCTCTTCGGGGTTAAAAAGAAAAGAAAAAGAAAAGAAAAAATGTTCTGTGAAATGTCAGTTCAAAGAGCCCCACTGCTGCTCTGGTCCTACCCTCCCCGACTCACTGACTACCCTCCCCCTACCCTCCCCCTACCCCCCCTACCCTCCCCTACCCTCCCCCACTGACTCACTACCCTCCCCTACCCTCAGTCACTGACTCACTACTCTCCCCTTACCCTCACCCACTCCCTGCATCCCTGCCCACACTCACACATTACCCTCCCCCTACCCTCACCCACTCACTCCCTCACTACCCTCCCCTACCCTCACCCACTGACTCACTACCCTCCCGAACCCTCACCCCCTCACTTACTCACTACCCTCCCCTTACCCTTACCCCCTCACTCACTCCTCCTACCCTTCCCCTACCCTTACCCACTCACCCCCCCCTACCCTCCCTTACCCTCAGCCACTTGACTCACTACTCTCGCCCTACCCTCACCCGCCTTCACTGACTCACTTACCCTCACCCTTCCCTACACGCCACTGACTCACTTAACCCTCCCTTAACCCTCAGTCACTGACTCACTACTCTCCCCTTACCCTCACTCCTCTCACTCACTCACACTAAGTGCTGATGTTCTTGCTAACCAAGTTACCCTCCCCTAACCCTCACCCACTGACTCACTACTCCCTTCCCCTACCCTCCCCCACTCTCCTCACCCTTGCCCCCCACTCAGTCATTACCCTCCCTACCCTCACCCACTCACTCCCTCACTACTCCTCCCCTACCCTACTACCTACTCACTAGCCTCCCCTTACCCATACCGACTCATTAGTCACTCACATTCACTACCCTGGCCCCCCACTCACTCACTACCCTCCCTTACCCTCACCCACTCACTCCCTCACTACCCTCCCCTACCCTCACACACTCACTCACTCCCCTCCCCTTACCCATACCCACTCACTCAGTCACTCACTCACTACCCTCCCCTTACCCTCACACACTCTCCGAACCCCTGCCCCCACTCACTCACTCACTACCCTCCCCGACCCTCACCGACTCCCTGCACCCCTGCCCCCACTCACTCATTATCCTCCCCTACCCTCACCCACTCATGTCCCTGCACCTCTGCCCCACTCACTCCACTCCCTCACTACCCCACCCCCCACTCACCTCACCCACTCACTACTCATCACGTACCCTCCCCACTCCAGTCACACCACTCACTCCACTCACTACACCCCACCCCCCCACCCACTCCCTGCACGCCCTGTCCCACTCACTCGTTACCCTCCCCTACCCTTTCCCCACTACACTCAACTCTGCTAAATCCATCCCTACCCTCCACCCCAACCTCAACCCACTTTCCTTCCTCACACCCGCCCCACTTAGTGGTCCCTCACCTATACCTAATATATTAACACATTATCACCCTCACTATGCTAAACCCTGCCCTCTCCCTATGCAACCCCCCTAACCCCAAAACCCAAAAACTCACTGACTCACCATCGCGCTCCTCTCCCCCTGTGAAAAAACCCACAACCACTCCGCAAAACCCCAGGCCCCCACGTCCCTCACTACCCTCCCCTCCCCCTCCCCCCTACCCTCACCCCTCACTCCCTCACTCGCCTCCCCCCAAACCCTCCCCCAAGCCTCAAACCCGGTCCCCCTAAAACCACACCTCACTACCCTCCACTCCAACCAAACCCCAGCCCCCCACACCCTCAACTCTCTACCCTCCCCCCCTAAAAACCCTCCACCCACTCCTATAAAACCCCAGCCCCCCACTCACCACTACCCACCCCCTACCCCACCCCCCACACACTCTTGTCCCCTTCACACTCCTATCCATCCACTTTCTTCATCCCTCATCCCTCCCCCTACCCACCCCCACTCCTCAAACCCCAGCCCTCACTCCTCACTACCCGCCCCCCCCCTACCCTCACCCAGCCCACACCTCACTCGCTTCCCCCTAAGAACCCCCCCCCCACTCCTCAAACCCCAGCCCACACTCACTCACTACCCTCCCCCTACCCTGCTACACCACCCATCCCCTTCGGCCACCAGGACCCACCAGGCGTGTTCATTACGACGCTGCCTCTGGACGGTACCAGCGGACAGTGCCGTGATTTACCGGCCGGCAACCTCCGCAGCCCCACTTGCGCCCTGCTCCCGCCATGCACTGCGCCCCATTTCCGCGCTACCCGCAATGCATGGCGTATTTAGGGGTTGGGACAGAGGTGCACACACCATTGACGTTGTTTGTCCATAGAACTCTATCCCTGTCTCCTCCTTGAAGTTACACGAGTTAAAGCTGCAGAATCCGATGGTTTTGACTTGTTATTCTATATTCTAGTAGTACT
>CM059192.1:12412303-12449564 GCA_030323885.1 Branchipolynoe longqiensis | reverse complement strand
TTGATAATTCAGGACAGGAGGCGGACTGTATAGTATGGCAATTTATTCAAGAATAAGAGGTAGTAGTCAAGTGTAATCATAGGAGCAATGTTTAAGGTGAAGGTCAATAGTATAAATATAAGTAAGTAATGTTCAAAATTAATTGTCATATAGGTAAGTCATTATCGTCAGTTAGTCTTAGGTGACCCGGGCCTCAACCTTAACGTATAGTTGGGTGGGTGGGACGGTGCGAGTAGGTCTTGTCGGTGTGGTGGTAGGAGGAGAAGTGGCCGAGGTGATGGGGAGGCGGAAGGAAGGAGGGGGAGGGAAGGTACCAGCGGAGGGACCAGCGGGACCAGCGGAAGAGGGGGGAGGTGGGGAGGAAGGGTGTCGGTGGGCGGCATGCTGGAGGGAGTGGGGTGAAGGAGGAGGAGGGAGGTGGCGGCCATATAGGAGGGGGGGAGTGGCGTGGTGTGAAGGGCAAGGAGTAGGTGGGTGTAGGTTGGGGAATGTGGGGTTGTTGACGGGTTGAGGGGTTGGAGGGTTAGAGGTCGGGGCGAGGGGGGCCGTCCGCCTCCCCCGAATTACCCATATTGCCACAGCAATATGGACAATTCAGGACAGGAGGCGGACTGTATAGTATGGCAATTTATTCAAGAACAAGAGGTAGTAGTCAAGTGTAATGATAGGAGCAATGTTTAAGGTGAAAGTCATAGTATAAATATAAGTAAGTAATGTTCAAAATTAATTGTCATATAGGTAAGTCATTATCGTCAGTTAGTCTTAGGTGACCCGGGCCTCAACCAAATATAGTTGAGAGTGCCCGGGTCGCGACCGTGAAGGCTTCTTGGGGAACGTATGAATGGAGGGCGGACGACCGCCAGTGCCCGAGGTCGGCGACGTCCTTGAGAGGCGCACCGGCGGCGGCGCACGCCTGCGCGGCACCCCGACGGAGGCTGTGGAGGGTGTACGTCCCGGGGTCTGGGGACCCCGCGTGACGTAGGGCGGCACGTATGGCCGTCGTGAGAGTCTTTACCGTCAATGGGGACCCGTCCGGGGTCATGAAGGCAGGGTCGAGTGCGTCGAGGGAGGTGGCGCCTGAGTAGTGCCTCCAGGCTCGGACGGGGCAGCAGATGGAGCTCGAGATGCGGGGGATCGTTATGGCGTAGTGGTCGAGGCGTCCTCTGGAGGTCTTAGTGGAGCGGACTAGGATGTTGAGGTGTGTCCGGTGGGGGGTGATCTCGTGGTACCTTACAGTGTGTCCCGGGTCGTCGGGGCGCCCGGTGATGAGGAGGTTCCCTTGTCGGAGTAGCGAGAAGTACCCGATGAGGAGTGCTGCTGTGAGTACCCTTGCATTGGGGCCAGACCGGAGGAGGAAGGTGGTAATGGCTCGGATGTCAGTAGGGGTGAGGGGAGGGGCCTGTCGTGGTACATGGCCGGAGTCCCGGATTATCCCCTTCTTTATGATCTTAATGAGGTATGAGTCGAAGGCTCTTGTTGGCCCGTCCTTGAGCTCGACCCATGTCCGGGCGGCACTGAGATGGTTCATCACGGCTCCCGGGGATCGTAGCAGTAGGGAGATTGAGGCGAGGTAGGATGCTATGTCGCTCTGTGTTGGACGGGCAGGGTCGTAGTCCGCGTCGAGGGCGTGTGTGAGGTATGTTGCTATCTGGCGTCGTTTGTTCCTCCAGGTACCTTTGGCGAGGCCGGCTCTGAATAGGTGGGCAAGTCGATGCTGTTGTTCTTGGTTTCCTGGGGAGAGAGAGGCAAATAGATTTCTCGACCCAGGCTATTCGTCCGCGTCGAGTATGGATGTAGCGTGGACAACTCGGACGCGGATGAGGTCCATGTCGTCCACAAACCGGACCGCCCTCCGTCTGGCTTCCCGGTCGAACGGGGCTCTGCTGAGGGCGTCAGCGAAGGCGATCTCAGTGCCGGGCTTGTGGACGACGCGGATCTCGCAGGAGTTGAGTGCCGCAAACCTCCATATTGCTCGGGCGCAGGCGCAGAGGGTGGGATCCCTGCCGGCTCCGGATTCAAGGACGACTTGGGATGCCTGGTTGTCGGTGTTGATGACGACGGCGTAGTCCTGTGGATTGGGCGGAGTGAGGGCGTGGAGTGCGACAATGAGGTTTATCGCCTCGAGTTGTGCGATGTTGTGTCCATCTGCTAAGTATTCTGGCTGGTACTCTTCCGTGACGTACCCCCCTGGGGAGTGCGCTCCCCCGGCGAGGAGGGAGGAGTCGCACTCGATCACCCATTCGTGTTTGGGTGGTGGGCGGAGTAGGACGACGCCGTTCGAGAGGTGGGCGTAGGTTTTGAACCACTCGATGTCGAGTGTCATCTCATGGGTTATGGTGTGTTTCCCCCTGTAAGGGGCGGCTCTGAGTGCCGCCAGTATGCGATTCATATATCTCCTGGCCGGGCGCACGCACTTCGCGATGTGCTGCAGTCGTCCGACGAGGCGCTGGAGATCTTTCCTGGATGCCTTTGATCCTGTCATCCAAGCGGCGCACTCGGTGACCACCTCGTGCAGTTTCAGTGCCGGTATGCGGACGACCATGTCGGTGGTATCCACCTCGAACCCGAGCCATTCGGTCTTTTGGGAGGGTGGTACACACTTGTGGGTGGATAGGTCGAGCCCCAGGTCGGCGGCTAGTTGGACGGCGTCGACGTATGCCTCGACTGCCTGGTACTCTGTGGGTGCCGCCCCGACGAAGTCGTCCAGGTAGCACAGGACGAAATGTCCCTTCTTGCGTAGTAGGTAGGTCACGGCGTTGGTGGTCCGTGCGCAGGCCATGGACGACGTGCGGCACCCAAATGGGGGGGCGATGTCAAAGTAAAGTTGGTCGTTTGATGTGACCCCGAGGAGGGGGACCGAGAGGGGGCAGGTGCGTAATTGTTGGTACGCGCGGGCAAGGTCGATTGTCCATACCCATGCTCCTTGTCCGATGCGGGTGACCTCGTCAGTGAGGTTTGTAATGTTCGGGAGGGTGTATGTGACTGGTCGTCCTTGGTAGTGGGCTTTCCGTATACCTGAGTTAACACTAGCTCCCCTGGGGAAGCTGAGATCGATGATGACCCGGCGCTCAATGGTGTTCTTTTTTGCCCGGGTCATCATCGGGCTGGTCTGGGCCCAGGGGTGGAAGGGTGGTTGGCTGAAGGGCCCGAGGAGGGCCCCCCGGGACGTTTCTTCTTGTATGTACTTTTCGATCCATTGGAGGTTCTGGGGGTCCTCGCGATGGTTGGCTCTCGACGGTACCGGGGCCGTATCTGCTGTATAGTCGACTGGCCAGCCGTATTCCAGAAAGTCGAGGAGCTCGGTATCATGGTAGTCGGCGAGGAGGTCCCTCCAGCGGTCGATCCTGAGGCCCGAGGGGACCGGGATGCGTGCGACGACGTGGTTTGGGAGTGCCGTTTCCCTTACCTGGTTGTATATGTACTGGTAGACCTGATTGGTCCATGCAGCTGCTGCCGATACTGGCCATATCTTGTCGAGTATGGTTTTGTAGGACAGGGGGGTGTGGGGGGGGTTGTAGAAGGTGGTGGCTCGGTCACCGTAGTCGTCCGTTACATCGTCGATGTCTTCTGATGCATGCGCACGTTGGTGGTATGTTAGTAGTGCGTCTGGTGGTTCGTCGTCGTCTGTGGCGTGGTGGCTCCTGTGGTGGTCGGGGCGTGCCGAGGCGACAGGCTGTATGCAGGCGACCGTGGATCCAGTGGCGTGTTGTCGTGAGACGCCGTCGGTGGTGGCGGCTGTGGTAAGTCCGTGTTGGTGGCGGTGGCTGTCGTCGGGCATGAGAGCCGTGCCGGGGTGTGTCGGTGTGTTATGTAGTGTATCGGCCGGAGCGTGGTCCCCGGTGCCTCCTACCCGAGGTGTTCGGGTTACGGGTGAGGTGGTGCGGGCAGCGGCTGTCGGCGGTTGAGTGCTGCCGGTAGGGGTGGTAGGTGGGGTGGGGCTGAATGCCGGCCGTAGGCAGTGTCGTATGGCTTCGATGCTATCAGGTCCTACCCGCGGTGTTCGTGCTGCGGGTGGGGTTGTGGGTGGAGTCGTGTGTCGGTTTCCGGCTGTGTTGCTTGTTCCAGCGGCGGGCGAGTCCGTGGTGTCGGGTAGGCGAGCCCCGTAATGGTCATTACGGGGGTCGTTAGTGCCGTCGGCGGTGCGTGTGGGGGGTAATGTGCCGCCGGGGGCGGGGTGTGGCGGCGTCTTAACGGCGATTGATGGTGTGCCGCCGCTGTGGGTGGGGGAGGCGGGGGTGGTTGGAGCGGGTGGTGAAGGGTTGTGGGCCACGTGGTGTGTGGCGGTTATATTTGAATGTGGTGGGGAGCTGCTCTCGCGTGTGGCGGGAAAGCCGTTTGAGGTGTCTGGTAACGCGTCTTTCTCCACGTGTTGTTGGATTTCCAGGTTCCAGTGTTCGATTGGGTTTTGGCGCGTTCGTCGCGCCCATATTAGTTTTAGGGCGGGTTGGTGTGCGGTTTGTGGGCTTTGGGCGGCGTGGGGTGGGTGGGGGGTGATGTTGGTTATGCCGGGGGGGGGTGGGGGGTGGGGGGGGTCATGTGAGGTGTCGGGGGTTGGTTCTGGTTCGTATGTGAGTCTCACCGCGCTCCAGGGTTTGATAGTTTTTTGGAGTGATCGTGTCGCGGAGACTAGTCTCATGGCAGGTTGGTGGGGGGGTGGGGGGGTGTGGGGGCTGGGGCTCCCGTGCGTGGGATTTGTGGCGGTTTGTTCGGCCTGGCCGGGGCCGATCACTGAAAATCCGTCCTCTGGTCGTCCGTCTCGGTTGCCGCAGTCGCCTTGCGTTCTGTTTGTCGTCGTTTATTGTTACAATCTTGTTCTTTGTGTGGGTTCGCCTTCTTGTATTTGTTGGCGCACCAACCGCATACGTGGGCACGGCGGTCGCTGCCTGTGCCGTGTGAGGTGGAGTGGCCGCAGTCTGTTCCCCAGTTCCATCTGTGGCAGGGTCTGCCGTCGGTTTTGTGGTTAAACTCGGGCCTTTTGTACGGGGTGTTGATTGGTGCTGTCTGTTGTTCGTCGCTCCTGTTCTGTGCGGCACGTGTGTGTCGGTTCTTTTCTTCTTTTTGGATGCCAGCTAGGCATGCTGCGCGTTGCAGATCTTTGATGGCTTGTTCGTCTTTCCAACCTTTAGGTAGGCGTCCGTCGTCCACCATGGCGAACACTTTTTCCGACCAGGCGAGGCACGTGTCCCACCTCCAGTCTGCGGCCATCTCGAAGATGTCGTCCTGGTGGTCTAGTATCGGTCTTGTCCAGGACTGTGGCACCTTGGGGTCTTTCCTCATCCGTGCGAGTGCCGCAAGGTACTCGTGCCACGTGCTCTCGCCTGGCCCTACCTTTCCTTTCTTTTCTTCCCTTATTACGTATGTGTGGGGGAGGAGGTGAGCCTTACCTCGGCTGGTTGTTCGTCCATCGTGCTTGTTTGCTCCTATGATGGCGTCAACCATGTCTCGTTGGTCGTCGTCGTCGGTGGAGGATGAGGTCGGTGTTCTTGGAGCATGTCGGTGGTTCCTCCGGTCGTGTTCGTCGTGTTCGTTCCTCAGGTGTCGTCTTGTTCGTGGGGTTGGTCTCGTTGAGCGTGCAGTCGGTGATCGGTGTCGTGGTGAGCGGCCACGTGGCGATGGGGACGGGCTGGAGCCTGAGGTGTCGCGGGTGGCGTGGCGTCTCCGTTTCGTTGCCGATTTGTCGTCCGGTGATCTGCTCCTCGTGCGCTTGTTCTTGCTTGCCGATTCCAGTGCATGCAGCCTGTTCGTCACGGTTTTGGCGAGTTCGGCCTGTTGCTGTATTGAGTCGGTCACCGTTTGCCTGAGGAGCGACATCTGCGCCGCCGCAGACAGTTCGTCGTCGCTGTCGGCCTGGGGCGCTACGTTGGGGATGGTTACAACAGAGCGGGGGCGTCCTCGTGCGCGTGGTGTGCGTTCAGATGGTGTCGCCGGTGCCGCAGTTGTGGCCGTGGCGTTGGTGGTGGAGCGTCTTGATGATTTCCGTGCCGGCATATTACTGTCGTGGTGGGCGGTCGTGGTGAACGGTCGTGTTATCGTCTCGGTGAGCAGCCCTGAGGCGTGGTGATGAGGCGTGTGGGAGCGGGTTGCGAGTAGGTCTTGTCGGTGTGGTGGTAGGAGGAGAAGTGGCCGAGGTGATGGGGAGGCGGAAGGAAGGAGGGGGGGTGGGGGAAGGGTACCTGAGTCGGGGCAGCGGAAAGAGGGGGGGCGAGGGAAGGGTGTGGTGGCGGCATCTGGAGGGAGTGGGGTGAAGGAGGAGGCGGGAGGTGGCGCCATCTAGGAGGAGGGAGGGGTGAGGGGAGGGGTGTGTGAAGGGTAAGGAGTAGGGTGGGTGTAGGTTGGGGAATGTGGGGTGTGAGGGTGAGGGGTTGGAGGGGTTAGGGCCGGGGGAGGGTGGCCGTCCGCCTCCCCCGAATTACCCATATTGCCACAGCAATATGGACAATGCCATGCTTGGCCAAGACGATAACACGGGTCAACTTGTACATATGTTTATGTGTCTATGTGTGAGTGTAGTTACACAGGTTCTACCTCTTTAATCCCGCAACCACGGGGCCTGGTTATTGCCCAATTACACAAAATGGCGGACTACAGAAACATTAACACTTCCAAGCAAAGCTTTTAATACAAAGCCGGTGTCGCAGTTTGAGCGCCCTGCCAGTTTGAGCGCCCTTCTGTTGCTTCTGCGCATGCGCGGATAGAGACAACATTAAAACCACCCTAACTATCACAGTAATTTGTGATTTTTGGTGCTTTGAAAGCAAATTTCTCTTGTTTCTATTAAATAGTTCAGATCTTTCTCTACAATTTCACATTCAGCCTTTTTTTTATTAGCCAATTGGAAGTTCTTGAATTTATTTTGCGAAAACATGGGAGTTGCCGAAGTATGGAATGTCATATTAAAGAGGTACAACCTTTATACATATATATATATATCTATATTTATATATATATGCATATATATACATATATATGTACATATATATAAATATATACATATTCATAAATATATTTTTATATATGTATATATACATATATATATTAATTTCTGCACATATTCATTCACACATTGATGTTCTCAGCGATTTCTTGGCTTCTTGGTTTGGAAACTTCCCAGAAATTTACTTCTGTCAGAGTATTATATTATCTAAGCTTGGTATAGCTATATTCAGTGTTATTATTATTATTATTGGAGATTGAACAACTGCATAGATGCCTGACTTCATTCGCAAAGTATAACTGCAGTCATCATACTTGTTTATTTTCATCTGGAATATAAGTTACGATTTGCACAGAAAAACTGAAGTTTTATTCATTTATATGTAACAATTATATATTATGTATAATAATATATATACATGATATTATTATAATATATATCATGGGAGCTTTTCGCAACACATTGAAACAAGAATGCCTAGAGTGTCACTCGAACCAACATTTCTGCCATTCTGAACCAAGCCGTCCTAACCATTAGGCTATCTAGGCTCCCGGGTGTAGGAATTGACCTACCCACACCTACCTATGTATGTGGTATTTCACCCAGGGAGGTCAGTGCACCTCACCTATTTGTTTTAGCTGGACTGGGCTGCGACTGAGGCTATTTTGAGAATCTCAAAGAAACTTTTTTATTTCAAGTTAATTTAAAACATGGACAGTTTCCAATATTTATCTTCTGTTTTAATTTCGATTTATCTTTTAAGGGAGAAACTCCTGTTGCGCACTCTTCTGATGCATTGGCTTGTTTTTAACGTCTAATTTGTGCCCCTAGGATAGAAAATTTAACATTATAATTCTCTTCTTTTATTTAAAATATTTCATTCATGGAGAGAAAACATTTGCGCTCCTTCAACCAACCCCACCCCACCTTCCACCTCTAATATAACCACTCCCTGCCTCACCACCTCTAATATAACCACTCCCTGCCTCACCACCTCTAATATAATCACTCTCTGCCTCACCACCTCTAAAATAACCACTCCCTGCCTCACCACCTCTAATATAATCACTCCCTGCCTCACCACATCTAATATAACCACTCCCCAGCCTTCCACCTCTAATATAATCACTCCCTGCCTCACCACATCTAATATAACCACTCCCCAGCCTTCCACCTCTAATATAATCACTCCCTGCCTCACCACATCTAATATAACCACTCCCCAGCCTTCCACCTCTAATATAATCACTCCCTGCCTCACCACCTCTAATATAACCACTCCCCAGCCTTCCACCTCTAATATAATCACTCCCTGCCTCACCACCTCTAATATGACCCCTCCCCAGCCTTCCACCCCTAATATAATCACTCCCTGCCTCACCACCTCTAATATAACCACCCCCTGCCTCACCACCTCTAATATAATCACTCCCTGCCTCACCACCTCTAATATAACCACCCCCTGCCTCACCACCTCTAATATAATCACTCCCTGCCTCACCACCTCTAATATAACCACCCCCTGCCTCACCACCTCTAATATAATCACTCCCTGCCTCACCACCTCTAATATAATCACTCCCTGCCTCACCACCTCTAATATAATCAGTACCTGCATTACCACCTCAAATATAACCCCCCCTTCCACCTCTGATATAATCACTCCCTGCCTCACCACCTCTAATATAACCACTCCCATGCTCACCACCTCTAATATAATCACCCCCTGCCTCACCACCTCTAATATAATCACTCCCTGCCTCATCACCTCTAATAAAATCGCTCCCTGCCTCACCACCTCTAATATAATCACTCCTTGCCTCACCACCTCTAATATAACCCCCCTTCCACCTCTGATATAACCACTCCCTGCCTCACCACCTCTAATATAATCACTCCCTGCCTCACCACCTGTAATATAATCATGCCTTGCCTCACCACCTCTAATATAATCACTCCTTGATCACCATCTCTAATATAATCACTCCTTGCCTCACCACCTCTAATATAATCACTCCCTGCCTCAGCACCTCTAATATAATCACCCCCTGCCTCACCACCTCTAATATAATCACTCCTTGATCACCACCTCTAATATAATCACTCCTTGCCTCACCAACTCGAAAATAATCACTCCCTGCCTCACCACCTCGAATATAATCACTCCTTGCCTCACCACCTCTAGTATAATCATGCCCTACATTATCACCTCTAATATAATCACTCCCTGCCTCACCACCTCTAATATAATCAGTACCTGCATGACCACCTCTAATGTAGTCACTATCCCTGATCGCACCTCTAATATAATCATGCCCTGCATTACCACCTCTAATATAATCACTTCTTGCCTCACCATCTCCAATATAATCACTCCTTGTCTCACCACCTCTAATACAATCACATCCTACATTACCACCTCTAATATAATCACTCCCTGCCTCACCACCTCTATTATAATCACTCTGCCCTTTCAATCTCTAATATAATCACTCTGCCCTTTCAATCTCTGATATAATCACTCTCCCTGACCCTCACCTCTAATATAGTCATTCTCTGTCTTTCCAGATTTAATATAATAGCGTCCTTGCCTTTCCACTTCTAAGATAATCAATCTTCCTGAAATCAGACATTCAACCAATCAGAAGCACATCTGATTTCGGGGAGCTTTCTGATTGGTTGGCTTCCTCCGTCTTTTCTTAACCTCGCTGAGAACATCACACACACACAGAAACATACACACGCACACAGACACATGTGTTAACACCAACAAAGCTCTAGGCCTTCAGTTGTGCGGAGCCCGCTTGCCCTTCATCTACCCAATCCAGCGCTTAGCTGTCTCCTCCAACACCGGACCGGGTCTTCTTCAACTGTGCTGAGCAGCAGCAGCTGGTTGATGTGGGTGGCGTGGTAGTCCCAGCGCGCCAAGTTTGGGCCACCCCAAGCGTCACATGGCGCAAGTCGTATATGGACCCAGAGCCAGTGTCAAACAAGGGCAGCAGCTCTCGAAGTGACTCAATGCCAGTCGTGTACAGCTGTTCGGCATGCCGGCCTTGTTCAGGCGGTGCTATCGTCTTCAAGTCGTAGAGCCCGATGAGCGAATAGATGAACCCGTTGATACTCTTCGTACCAGGCGTGCTTCTCCATGAACCTTGCCTGGATGCTGCCTTCGGTGCTCAGCGTGTCAAAAATACTAGTCGCTTTCAACGCAGCATTTATGTACTTCTTATTCTTAGTCCGAACATAGGCGCGCACCAGAAGCGACATGGCCTGGCCCTGTGCCATGGCCAAGTACCATCCGGGCGGAAGCTGTAGGACCCCATTGGCGAGCTTACGCGTCACGTGGATGGGCCCGCCGCCTCGACTGTCCTGGTTAAGCATCAGCCAATTAGCGGCATAGTAAAACTGAGGCAGATGCGCTCGTGAACACAGCGTCACATTGTCCACCCAGCCTCTTCTGCGAAAGTTGACGCTGATGACACAGTTGATGATGAGCTTCTTGTTCTTCTTGGGCTTGCTCGACTTGAGCATGAGGCCCTTGAGGAGGTCAATGCTGATATCCCTGGTGATGTGCATCCAGCGGTGTCGGTCACCGATGCCATAGTAGATGTCGTAGCCGGACACGTCGAGGAGCGTCTGGCTGCAGACATAGTGCAGGTAGTAGAGCGGGGCGCCTTTGCCCTTCGGCTCGATCACCACTGTGATGGAGCCGTTTGACTGGAACTTGAAGTCGAAGGACAGGAAGAAGCTGCTGCTTGAGTCGATTCGCAGTCCGACACCGGGGTTCATTGAAGAATCTGGGGAGGGTAGGGAAAAACAATGCAAATGGTTAGCGATAACTGGGTAAATGGACATTCAAAGTTTCTTTCGTTATGTTTGTTTGTTTGTTTGGGTTTTATGTCCTAGCAACATATATGAATTGTAATGCTGCTGCACCAGGAGATCAGGCGGCCAGTACCATGACCCGATATCCCACTCAATCACATTATCCTGATACTGAGCCAACCAGTCCTTGCCCTATCCTATTAATGCCGAGCACCAGGCTAGGAAGCACAAGTATCAATGTTGGTATGTCATTGGTTTGACTCGGCCGGGTTTTCGAACTCCCAACCTTCCACATGGGAAGCCTGCACTCTACCAATTGGGCCACTGCGTCCAGTCTGTTTCGTTATAAAAAATGTAAAGTTTGCAAGAGTAAATTCTGTGGCTCTTATGCGATGGTTTATTTATTTATTTATTTATTTTTACATGACCAGTGTGTCAAATGCTAGCCTTGGTATGGGTGGTTAGGGGACCAGTGCATGCAGGGACCAGTGACTCAGATTGGTACTATAATATTTGCTACATTAGTAGCGCTGTCTCTGTGACACGGCTGCTATACAAGACATTAGAAAAAGTGTTGCAAGGCATAACTAAATCATGTTACGATCTAATATGCTAAATATGTTGTTCAAATATTGATGTATCATATCATACATAGCCTGCTGCTTTTGGAATGAAGACTATAAGAAATCATGTAGATTAATAGATTTTAAAAGTCGAATCGAGAGCATCCAATTGCCGCCATCTTGGATTCCTTTGGTATTCTTGACTAGTTTAGCAACTCTAAGCCAATATAGTTTGCTTATACCCCAGTCACACTACAGCTTACGACCACTTTGTGACCACCTTAGACCAAAGAACCCACACTCACCAGTGACGCCCAGACATCGGCAACCATTGTTTTGGTAGCAAGGACGTAACTGGTTAGTGTCAGTTCTTTGGTCTAAGGTGGTCACAAAGTGGTCGCAAGCTGTAGTGTGACTGGGGTATTAGTGGCTGAATCGATAAGAGGGCAGATTTCCCTTGTGGAATATCGGGAGTTGGAATCGCAGCCAAGCCAAACAAATGACTTAGTTGACAAGTATCAATTTTGTAAGTCATTGGTTTGACTCGGCTGGGATTCGAACTCCATGGCCCTTCTAAATACTGTAGTAGTCTGTACATGAGCCCCACTACCACGCGGTGGCGTCAGACACTATGCCGCACACCTACGCATTTACACTGAACTGCGCTAGGTGGCGGCACGCTAGCCACCGGGCAGAGGCCCGACTGGCTGCCCTCTACTGCATGTGACTAGCGCCCCCCCCCACCCACCTATAGAGGCGACGTGGAACCTGGCGAGTTAGGGGGGCCGGGTCAGTTGACTGTTGACGGCACGGAGAACGGATAGGTTTTGGTAATAAACCAGATGAAGCATACTGTACTAAATCTTGGCGTTCTTTCGTGAGTGCGTGGCAGTGTGGAAGACCATGGGCCATCACAATACTAAGGCCAGTTCTGTACTTGAACGGATATATATGTCTATATCACTCAGATTAAACATGGTCTGTTAAATAAAGTACACAAATATATCCTACATTAAAAAAGACATTAAGCAGCCACTGCTGGACTGAAAACGAATCACCCTATTCTATCAATGGTCATTTATAAAATGAACCAACTGACAACGGATGGGTATGACATCCACCTGTGCTGGGTGCCTGGCCATGCCGGCATACAAGGAAACGAACAAGCTGATCGGGCTGCGAAGAAGGCCCTGAACTGTGATCTTGACCCGTGTCTGATCCCTCACTCTGATCTGAAACCACTAATAGCCACCCACATAAAATCCAAATGGCAACATGAGTGGGATGAAAACATTAATACACTTAAAGAAATTGAACCATCTGTGGGAAAGCCACCACAGACTCATGCGGGAGGTCGGCGGGCAAGTGGTCCTAAGCCGCTGCCGTATTGGCCACTCGTGGCTTACACATGCTTTTCTGCTCAAGGGGGAACCTCCCCCTGAATGTATTGGGTGTCAGTCCCCGCTGACACTCAAACACATTTGACTAAGTTGTGTTGATTTTTTGGCCCTGCGCCAACAGTTCTACACTGCAGACAGTATGCATGACCTTTTTACTAAGATAAAACAGGAAAACATGTTAGCCTTTTTTGAGGGCAGCTGGACTGTACCACCTCATATAGTTTACTAAATAGATTCTATCAATTATTAATAAACTTTTCTTTTTCTATGGGAATTTGTTTCCCTTGACCACAAATATATGATTGTGAGCTTTCTAATTTAATGAGTGTCTATTGGCACATAATTCATTGTCTGCTTTTACATGTAAAAGCGATGGTTTAAACAAAAAACAAACATTTCTCGCTGTGAATATGGCCTATGCTGCCGACATGGCGAAAAGCAACCATCAATCAATCATTAAGCAGCCGGGTTGAGTGCCTGAATTACTGGATTCGAACCCAGCACCCTGACACCTGACTTTGAATTGATTGAAACAAAAGTGCCATACAATGTAGTTCATTGTCACGTTATGAGTTATGAGTTATAAAATAAACGTTAAAATATGGGTCATTCTATTCTCTGAAAGTGGGCACTAAAGTGGGACATGGAAACCAAAAATGAAATATTGCGCCTACAGTGGGATTCGAACCCACATCTCTTTGCATTCCGGGCCAGTGTGCTAACCATTACACCACCTAGGTTCCCTGATATATCACCACACTACCCACGCCTACCTGTCTATGTGGTTACTTGCCTGAGATGTCAGTGCAGACCACAACATATATAACAAATTCAACAAATGTGGTGACAAACAAAACATGGGGAAACTACAGACCAAGATCAATCTTGCAAACACCAGGCAAGCTAATTGAAAAAATACTCCACAGGCACATAAATGAGCACCTGAAAAAAACAATATCCTAAACAAGAGGCAAGGAGGTTTCAGAAAACTACACTCCACATCAAAAACAATAGCAAACCTAACAAGTGATGTGCTGGCATCATTGAACCAAAAGAAATTAGTTGGAGCAGCCTTCATCGACTTCAGCAAAGCCTTTGACACTGTAGACCACAGCATATTAGTAAGAAAATTAAACAACATGGGCATTAAATCCAAATCAATAAACTGGATAAATGCTACCTAAACAACAGGCAGCAAAAAACTAAAGTAAATGGTACACTCTCAGACCAACAAACTGTCACCTGTGGTGTACCCCAAGGATCAGTCCTGGGACCACTACTATTTATACTATACATAAACGACCTAGAAAAATGGCTGGAGACAGAATGTCTCCAGCTATATGCGGATGACACTGTCGTATATGCAGAAAGAAGCACAGTAGAGGAGATAGCAACCAAACTGAACAACCTCCTGCTAAAGCTGGACGGCTGGTGTGAATCCAATAAAATAACCATCAATGCAAATAAATCTAAAACTGTACTCTTCTCACATACAGCAATCACAGGAAGAAACCTACAATGTACACTAGGAAACCAAAGACTGGAAAGTGTAAATCACTACAAATACCTAGGCCTAGAACTAGATAGCCAGCTAAACTACAATCTGTGTGTAACAAAAATCATACAAAAAGTAAACCACAAACTATGGCTATTTGCTAAACTAAGAAACTACATGACACAAGATATGTCAATAAAAATCTTCAAAGGCATGGTACTCCCCTACTTTGACTATGGGGATGTAATTTACATGGGTGCTAAGAAAGAGCTACTAAAGAAATTGCAGATATTACAAAATAAGGCCCTAAAAATCTGCCTGAAAGTAGACAAACTACACCCCACTTATGACCTACACAAAAGAACTAAAGTAAAGCTACTAGAAAACAGAAGAATAATCCACCTAAAAACATTAGCATATGGATATAGCCAAGACATTAAGCGTCTAACCCAACCACTAAGGGACACCAGAGCAAGCAAGGCACGACTACTAAGGCAGACCAGAAGCCAAATCAAAGACCATGAAAGGAGCACGCTGGAAATGGCCGCCAAGGCATGGAATGCCCAAACGGTGAAAGAAAGACAAATCCTTGACCTAAAAACATACAAAAAATATCTGTGCAAAATAAAAACTGAAAACCCCAACTGAACTGCACCACAAGGGGGCAGGTGATATGTCACAGCCCCCAACTGGACAGCCCAGGGCGGGACAACCAGAAATATAAAAGCCAGATAACATATCTAACAACAATATAAGTCAAATCAAATTCAAACAAACATAACTCAACCACCTATTACGTACAGTCCTATGGACATGTAAATAAAATAGGCTAGTATAGAATTAAGTAGAAAAAGCGGAAAACTCTTCCCAAGAAAACCCCCAAAACACTAACATAGAACCTTAAGAAAACAACTAACATAATAATAAGAATAGAACAAAAATACAATGCCAAGAGGGCCCCCAAAAAAACTAACATAGACTACTAAACATACCAACAGACTATCTATCTGCTACTGAAATGCAGACAATCAATTAACTTATCAGCAGCTACTGCTTGGTAAGACAACACCAAAACTACAGCTGGCCAGCATTGAAAACAAGCCTGGGTACCCAGGCTTACATACTATCGACAGTATAAATACAGCCTCAATAAAAAAAAATTTAAAAAAAGATTTCATCGATTACATTTGTAGTAGTCTGAACAAGAGCTCTACTATCACGCGGTAGCAGCGGAGACTACGACGCCATCAGCGCAGTACCACTACACTGCGCTAGGTGGCGGCACGGTGTTCACCAACCGTCCAGACCCCAAACTTGGGCTGACCTCTACTGCGTGTGGTTGACCCACCCCCCCACACACACCTATAGAGTCGATGTGGGATCTGGCGAGTCAGGGGGCGGGTCAGACAACTACTGACGCCGCGGAGAGCAGATGGTTCAATAAACCAAAGGTGAAGCGTACACTGAATTGAATCTTGGTGTTCTTCCGTGTGACTGCGTGAGAGTGCGAGAGTCGGAGGGCCGTGGGCCATTACATTGGTGCCGTGAGCCAGCTTGCCTTCTGCATAAGGGGGTGAGTATTGGACCTGGGCCATGGACTCCGAAGGTAGGTTCTCTTCGTAATTTGTAATTATGGAGGGGGCGACGGCAGGCCCACTGCGTAGTGGGCGCCAGTACCAAAATGATGGTACAGGGAGCCCCGACGCGGTAGGGTCGCCGGTGGGCGTGGACGCTTCTGCGGTGAGTACACCGCACCACGCTCAAAGTTCACCTGATAGGGATGTTGATGTTGTAACGTTCATTCCTCATACAGGTGCCGGCGTCATAGGGGACCGCCGCCAGGTGTCAGTGAGTGGGGGGGGCGTAGCCAATCCCGCGCTAGTGCCGGTGGTGTCGCCTAGGGGTGCTGAAGGTGCTGATAGCTATTGGACGCAGTTAGCCCGACTGAGTGGCAGTCCGCCGCCAGGTATTGCGCCGTTGTTTACACCGGTGGCGGTACAGGATGGTGGGCGTGACGCGCGGTTGGGCACTCATTCTGATAGTGGTGGCGCAGCGTTGAAAAATGTCGCGCCATCAATAGCAGTGCGAGATGTTCTCTCAGTTGATAAAAATACTGGGGAGGGCATTACGGGGTGTGCGATGAAAGTGGACTTCGCTCTTGATGATATGCAGTCTCTGTCGATCAGTATTGATTCGGGGGCGGGTGTACGTGAGGGTAGCAGTTCAATCGTGTGTCGTGAGGATTTAGGTCTGGCTGTACGCGGGAGTTCTGTGGGAGGCATGCCGCTGGAGTATTCGCCGTCAATCAATCAATCAATAGGATACAGCTATAATTGGCCTTGGACCTGTTAGCCGCTCTTAATTAATTGAAATGGAGACAGTTCTTCAGATGTGGTCAATCGTAGCAACTGTCACTGGCTCCAAGATATATGTAATGCTTGACCAGTATGATTCCAGTCGGGACTTGAAGCAGTTCACCGACTCCGCTGCTATGACACTCTCCGGCAGGTCATTCCACAGGTCAACCACCCTAAAGCCGAAAAAGTTGTGTCGCAGGTCCAGTCTGGAGTACCGCTTCCTTAGCTTCAGGGAGTGCTCTCTGGTCCTGGTGTTGGAGTCTCTGATAAGGGGGCCGCCTGTCTTGTAGAAACCATGGAGATATTTGAACACTTCAATCATATCCCCCCGGGCCCGTCTGTAGTACATGCTTGCGATCTTCAAATGACGCATACGCCGTGGGGGAGTTCAGCTGTCCATTCTGGGGGGATGGGAGCTGAGCATTCAGGGCCCCTTAATTCTGCTCTGGGGGTTCTTGTAAGTGAGCGCGCAGCTTTTCAGGCTGAGAAACTGGCGTTTCAACGCGGTTTGGAGCTTGGAGAGAGTAATGTGGGGGTAACTGAGTCTACACGGTTAGATAACTGCGAGGCGCAGTTTCCAGTGCATACTGCGCGCCCGGTTTCCGCGGGTAGCTCGCCGCGTTCTCCGACGCCCTCTAAGGGGGGCGGTGGGGGAGGTGGGGGTCCTAGGGAGCCGGAACCCTCCAGTGAAATTGGTACCTCTAAGGGGGGGGCTTCTGAGCAACATCTGCGAGGTGTTGTTCAGGACTCCGTTTACGTGGGTAATACTCATGAAGAGGTACGGAGGGAGAGGAGTCCCGACCCGGTATGTGTGGGGGGTGACGCAGTTCCGATTGCGTCATTGCCTGGGCTGCCGGTAGGTCGCCAGTACTCGGTGGAAGAGATGTGGTTGTTCCGTAATCATCCTGCAATAATGGCTGTGATTCGGGAGCCTGCTTCGATTGGGGGTGGGGCCGGTTGGGAGTCGTGTAATCGGGATACGTTGGAGCTGGATGAGAATGTTCTGAGGTATCCCGTGGCAGGTTCTGCGCGTATTCCAACGCTGCGTCCTAAGCCATTTACAGGTATTAAGCAGGAATGGAATATCTGGTGGCGGGACTTTACGTTGGATATGCGGTCAAACATGTGGGATGAGAGGGTAGCTCTCATTCAACTGTTGCCTCTGTTGAGGGGGGGGCCGGCGCAGGACTGCGTGGACGCGTGGAGGCGTCATGGGTTGACGACGATGAGGGAGTTACTTCCTATCATCTCGTATAAGTTCCGACCAGTGGACCCCATGGCGCGGTGGTATCAATGGAAGAAACGCGTCCAAACTGCCCGTGATGGATCGTACTGCGCGTACGGTCTACAGCTTCAGGTTGATGGGCGGGAGGCTGCTAGAGATACTGGGATGAGTGAGCGTGCGATCGAGACTAAGATAGTCGAGCGTTTCGTGTGCTCACTCATGGATCCGGGTGAGCAGCGTGCCGCCTATGACCGGTGGCGGCCGGGCAAGTCGTCTCTGGAGGAGATGTTCGAGGTGGTCGACGATTACTGCGCTAAGGCACTGCGTGCTGGGCGGTCGACTGCGGTGGAAGCTATTCGGCTATCAGATGAGTCGGATAGTGAGTTCGAGGTCGAGGTGGCTGCGTATAACGCGCCACGTGATCCTCGGCGTAATGGCGGCGGTAGCTACTCTCGGGGAGGTTCTGGGGGGAGCTATCGCGGTGGTAATTCCTATCGGGGTTCGTCTGGGGGTAGCTATCGGGATGGTGGCAATTTCAGGGCGAGCTCTGGGGGGGGTTATCAATCGCCACCTATTACTAAATCGATGGTCCAGGGGTGGATGCGTGATGTGATGGGGGAGCAGAAATCTGCTGCGCAGGTGGCAACAGGTGGGCCTAGCTCATCTGGGTTATCTGCGCGCAGGCGCGTGGGGAAGAAGGATACGCGTGCTCGTGATCACGAATGTGGTCGTTGCTTTGCTTTCGGTCATTGGCCTATACAATGTACTGGAGTAAATCGTACTCTCGAGGAGGCTGTGATAGCCGGTGATCGCGAGGGTAGGGACAACTCGGGTGTTGATCGGGCGAGGTTGGCGCGTCACCGTAAGGACGGGGGCGTTAAGGCTAAGCCTAATTTAAACGCCTAGGGTTGGACCATTTGGGCGTAGGCCCAACCCAATTGGCAAGCCCGGATACCGCCAAAGCGGATGCGGTTTTAACTATCAAGGAAGCCGGTGTGCAGTCTGATGCTAGCGCGGGACCGCCGGTGATCGCCCCTGGTGATACGATCCCAGTGGAGTCGGTATTGTGGGATGGCATGAAGCGGATAGCGCGTTGCGTTTCTGCTTTGGCTCCCGCACCTTTGGACGACTGTATGCAATTTATAGTACAGCGTCAGGGCTGCGACCTGTCTCACCCTTGTGGTAAACGCTTATTCGTGGATTCCACTTTCAGGACTTTGGACGGAAAACGGTGGTATGTGAGAGTGTGTGTCAGAGGGATTATCGGGTATTTTTTAATAGACAGTGGGGCTGCGGTCACATGTGTTGGATGAAAATTCTTCGATAAGTTAGACGGTGATAAGGTGTTTTTCGATAATAGCGTGAAGCCTGTCACTGTCACCGGAGCACCACTCAAGCAGTACGGACAAGCCATACTATCTCTGGAGATCGGGGGGAAAATATTCCATTATGCCCCTACTGTTTCCGATATTTCGGAGGATGGTATTTTGGGTGCGGAATTTTTGGAGTATTATGGTTGTGAGCTGCGGCAGGCAGGCAGCCTATATCTTCGATATCCGTATCAACTCACGGTGCAGTGTGAATTACGTCGCGATAGTCAGACTGTGTCTGCTGTCGCGCAAGATATTCCCATTGCTCCGATGACCGGTTGTGATGTTAAAATTACAGCTGTAGGGGTTGACGGTGATCACCAGAGCCTATTTGAGCCGATGGTCTCAGAGTTGCATGAGCTGGGATTAGTAGGTCAGAATACGCTAGTGTGGAGTCCTGTTGACTCGGTTGTACCGTTGTTTAATCCGAATCGGTATGCGGTCAGATTACGGAGGGGTACAACTATCGGGTTGTTGGGTGAGGCTACTGACTTTGGTGATGTTCATGGGGAATACGCTAAGGCGGTGTTGTCTAAACAATCCGGTGTAAACATGGCTCGCGGTGACGAAGTCACTGAGTCAGCTGTTGCTGCAGTTGACCCAGTGGGCGGGGTTGGCGCGGGGCGGTGTGTGGCGGTCAGCTGTTCGCAGTTATTGGATAATTGGGGCAGTGGTTGGCCTGGACTGCGTGTCGCGCGGGCGGCGCAGTTGGATTGCTCCTCTAGTGTTGTGAGTAGTAGAGGGGACGTGGGCGTTGCTGCGTTGGGGGCGGTGGCCGATGTGGTTACTTTTGGTACGACGGAGGAGTGCGTGGCACCTTCTGTGGTATCTCGGACTCTCGATGGGAGCTTGCCTGCCCATCTTATACCTTTAGCTATGGGGTGTGAGGTGGTTGATGAGTCTGACCGCTCTCGGGTAGTTGAATTTCTGGGTAGGAATATCCAGGTTTTCGCAGTGCCTGGCGAGACGTTGGGCTGGACTGAGGTGGTGAAGCATGGCATTGATGTCGGTGAGTCGGCTGCTTTTAGGATTCCCTATCGGCGTTTCGTGCATTCCAAGAAGGAAGCACTGGAGACGGAGCTTCATAAGCTGGTGGATAGTGGGGTGATTAGGAGTAGTGATTCACCGTGGAGTTCACCTGTCCATTTAGTCAAGAAAAAAGATGGTTCAATCCGTTTTTGCATTGACTATAAAAAACTCAATACTGTGACGCGGAAGAATGCTTACCCGTTACCGCGCATAGATGAGTCACTCGAAAGTTTAGGGGGTAATGAGTGGTTTTGCACTCTGGATCTGCAATCTGGGTATCATCAGGTTGCTATGGATCCGTGGATATTGCTAAGACGGCTTTTAGTACTCACTTAGGCTTGTTTGAGTGGAACGTGATGCCGTTTGGGCTATGTAATGCTCCAGCCACGTTCGAAAAGATGATGACGGATATGCTAGCGGGTCTTCAGTGGAAGATCTGCTTGGTGTATTTGGATGATATCATTGTCTTTGGTCGGACACTGATCGAATATCAGGATAGGCTTCAAGCAGTGTTCGATCGTTTACGTTCCTATGGGCTGAGACTCAAGGCTTCAAAGTGTAGACTTTTTAGGCGTGAGACGCAGTACCTGGGGCGGGTAGTTTCTGCGAGGGGGATTAAGGCGGACCCGGAAAAGCTCTCTGCAATTGCGGGGTGGCCCAGACCTGAGGATATGAAGGAAATGAGATCATTTCTTGGGTTTGTGTCATATTATCGCGATTTCATTGCTGATTTTGCGCGGTTGGCTGTTCCTTTGCAGGACTTGGTCGTTACCGCGAAAAAAATAAAATTTGTGTGGGGCGACGCTCAGGAGGCGGCATTTCTGGGCTTGAAACGTGCCTTTACTCAGACCCCAGTGCTGCGATATCCGCGAGCAGTGGGGCGGTTCATTCTGGACACTGATGCGTCAGGGTTTGCTATCTCGGGCGTGTTAAGTCAGGTGCAGGATGGAGTAGAGGTCCCGTTGTCTTTTGCAAGTAACAAACTTAATAAAGCGCAGCGGAATTACTGCACGACGAAGCGAGAGTTGATGGCTATCGTCGTGTATAGCAGGAAGTGGAAACATTTTCTGATAGGGTCGGATTTTATTATCCGGACTGATCATCATTCTCTTCGTTGGTTGTTGAATTTCAAGGAGGCGGAGGGGATGATGGGGCGTTGGTTGGCCACGTTGTCTGAATACGGTGTGACGAATGAGCACATTGTGTACAGAAAAGGGGTGGATCATATCAACGCAGATAGTCTGAGTAGAATCCCGGTGCGTAAGTGCGGCCGGGGTGATTGCACGGACTGTGGCATAATTGTGTACTCGCAGCAATTTCTGCGATGCGTTTGGCGGACATAGATGATGATGAACTTTGGACGTTATCAGAGGTTCGCTTGGCGCAGCGCCAAGATCCCTCCATACTGCGTGTGATCAGGTGGTTGGAGGTGGGCCGCTCGAAACCTCTGCATGACGAGCTGGCGGTGGAGAATGCGGAGACTCGTAAGATTATAAATCAATGGGATCTGCTGGAACTGCGTGAGGGTGTGCTCTGCAGGTGGAAGGTAGTGGGTGAAGACCTACGCAGTCACCTGCAGATCGTCGTGCCATTTGCATTGCGCGATGATGTGTTGTTGTTTTGTCATGGGCATTCTACAGCTACGCACTTTGGGCGTGTTCGCTCCACCAAGCGTTTAGCTTGGCGGTTCTATTGGCCTGGCATGACTTCTGATATTAGGCGGTGGGTATGCACTTGCCATAAATGTCAGGTGGTTAAGCCAGGAGAGGGGATCGCTAAGTTACCGTTGACTCAGGAATTGTCTGGGCATCGGTGGCGCCGTCTAGCGTGTGACTTTGTGTCCGGTTTTAAGACGACGTCAAGGGGGAATGTGGTGATGATGGTAGTCCAAGACTATTACACTAAGTACGTGCAGGTGTACCCCTTAAAAGATCACACTGCACCCACTGCAGCGCAGGCGTTGGTGGATAACTGGGTTTTGATATTCGGTGCCCCGATGCGGATCCATTCGGGTCAAGGACGGGAATTTGAGTCCACACTGTTCCAGTCCATGTTGCGCTTGCTGGGCGTTAAAAAAACGCGTACGAACCCGTACTGTCCGCAATCGGATGGTATGGTAGAGCGTTTTAATAAGACGTTAATATCTGCGTTGGCTTGTACCCTGAATGACTTTCAAGATGATTGGGATTTACAGGTCAAGTTTGTGGCACACGCATACAACTGTACGGAGCATGCATCTACGGGTGTGACTCCGAACAGGTTACTATTTGGGGAGGAGCTCCGACTGGCAGCTGATCTGCAGTTTGGGGTGGTGAATCGTCAAGTCGACCGGCTTTGTGAGATCGTGTTTGTAAGATGGTTGGAGCATTGCTTTCACCACACGTATAGCGCAGTTCGCGATGCTTTAGGTCGGGCAGCGGTTCGTCAGAAATCTGACTACGGGCCTGCTGCGTGGCGCCAGTTCAAAGTGGGGGACCGGGTGGTGCGGTATCATGCGCCGCTAGCTCGGGTCAAACTCGCAAAGAATTGGGATGGTCCTTTACTATAACGGAAGTTGTCTCTGACACCACAGTTATTATGAAGGGCAAGGATGGTAAATACCGTAAATCTAACGTTAGACGTCTTAAGCTTTACACCGAGCAGATGTCTAGGAACGCTGGACCATCCTCCTGGCTAGGTGCACATGTAGGGGACGAGCCCGCACCTGCGAGGGTGGAGGCTGGCACTATAGATGTGGTTAGTCAGAAGAAAGTACCTGGGCTTCCAGTTACTGCGGGGGAGGCTATGCGCCCTAGGCGGCATAGGCCTGATAAACGGAAAAATAAACGTCGGCGTCGTTCTAGATCAGTGTCTGATGTTGATAGTTTGGTTTCTGTACGCAGTAGCTCGGGTAGTGACAGCGACTTTGTACCAGTTGGACAGGGGTCTGATGTGGGTTCGGATGCACCGCCTGTGCGGCGATCTGAGCGTTTAGCATTACGACGCAGATAACTGGTATGGGGTGGGGTAGTAGGTATTAGGCTACTCCACCCTGGTGTTGTCTGGTCTCCAAGGGTTGGTTATACATGAGATACGCTGATCCCTGTCACACAACGAGTAACGCAGTATATATGTTCAGTTAAACTTTACTACGCAGTTATTTGGGAATGGTGGGGAAAGACCGGGGGCCCCGGGGGCGCCAATGAATGGGCGCAGTTACTACTGTTCTGCGTAATGCCTTTGCCTAAGCCGTGTGTTTATTATATACTATTTCTTGTCTAACGCGTTGGTTATTGTTGACGGGGCGTACTGTGTTTAGCTGCTATGACCGGGGGGAGTGTTTGTGTTCGCTGCGGGCATGGGTGCGTAACTGGTGCGACTGTTTGGTTAGGCGTAATTGGGTCACTTATAGCATGTGCGTGTAACCGGGCGGGTAGGTTGCTGGCGCTACGCAGTACGTGTTGTTGTTTGGTCTGTACTGCGTGAGGGCCGGGGATCTGTCGCCGGGGGTGGCTCAGTATTGTGCACTGGCTGGCGGGCGAGCTTTGTGGTAGAGCTAACTAGGTCACCCTATTATTCTGCGGTTGGGGTTTCTGTGTGACCACGTGGTGCGGTGACGTCAGCGGTACTGCGGGGGGACGGGGAATGCCGCCGTCGGGTGGTTTGGCTTGGTTCCTATGTAGGTCACGCTAGCTGCACCGGTGGCGCACCTGGTGTGTTGCGGGAGAGCCAATCATTCTCTGGTTGGTACGCCGACTGGACTCTGCGGTTCTGCAAGAGAGGACGTGGAGCCAGTCACTCTACCGGCTACCGGCAGACAAGGTGGGTGTGTTTGTCCTCGGACATTGATCCTATCTGTTCGCGTATTCCTCATTTTGTACTTGGTTGATAGCATAACATTTTTAGGGATACAGCAAGGCCGGCCGCGTCTGTGTTGGTCTGTGCGTTTATCGCGCAGACTCGACACAGCGTGTACGGCGATCGTCGGGCGTGGTGGGACACAACTTGAGCTGCTGTGGCAGTTCGTTGTGTTTGAGCCATGTCGGACGATATTCTAGATTCGCCCAGCACTCCCTTAGGGGGAGCTGAGGCTGTAGACTCTCTCGGGATACTCTTTAGTGAGGCCGAGGGGGTTGAGGCGACAGGTTTAACCTGTATAGGGACCATTAGGCCTTTAGGCGGTAGGGAGATTGTTGCTACAGTCTCCCCGCAGCTGTCTAGTCCCCTATTGTCGCCCGTGTTGGCTGTGGTAAGTGGTCCTCAGCGGGTTACGGCGGCAGGGCTGGTTTCTCCTCCTGGAGTAGCTAGCCTGTCGTTACGTTCCCCTGAGGTGCCCACCGGTCAATGCGTAGCTTCCATGGTCGTTAGTGCAGGGACTGTGGTGAATGCTGACGAGTTGTCACGCTTTCGGGAGTGGCAGCTGCGTGAGACGGCTTTGAGGGAGTCGGTTTGTTCGTCCCGCACGGATCCGTTCTCGCTCAGCCCAGCTGAAGTGAGGATGGCGCAGCCTCTTAGCGGTAGTTCATCGGGTTCTTGCCAGGTGGTACTGCCAACTAAAGTTGCTGTCCGACCCCCTATGTTACCGTCCGTAGGCTCTGAGGATGTAGGCGCTAGAACCTTAGGGAGTCTGGCGCCGGCACCTCATGACGAGGGATGGTCAGTAGGGGGAGGTTCTGTGGAGCGGATGGAGATCGACTCTGTCGAGTCTACCCCGGTTGTGGGCGGTGAGTTGCTTCGGCCTCCTGCCCCTTCTCGTGAGTCCGGTGCGTTAACGGAAGCGCAGGTGAGGACGGCTGTAGAGCGGGCTAAGGCCTCTGTACAGCGTGACACTAGTCCTCGCTCGGAGGTTGTGTCAGTGCCCCCTAAGGCATCGATCCCTCCGGAAAAGGTGTCGTACGGGTCGTTTGACTATCGCTATCATAATAGCGATGGGTCTAAACGTACCGTGCCCGTAGATGTGGACGACGTTCCTGTTGGTGGCAGTGTGGACACTGCACGTCCGTCGAGATCGGTCGCTTCCTGTTCTCAATGAGAGCAGGGGGAGGTGGATCAGAGAACGGGTCGGATAGCTCACATGATTACGTGTTGGGCTGCCAATAGACGGTATGAGGTGGAGCTCGGCTATGCGATCCCTGAGGATCCTACTCCATCTTCTGAGTGGATTGTTAGGTCGCGAGGGGGCGGACCGGTTAAACTGGCACGGTTTCTTTCGGGAAACGTGGCTGGGTTGACCGAGACTACCCTGTCGCGGCTATGGAACGACCCTCACGAGCAGTCATGTAGTATTAGAGACTATATGGTCTGGGAGCTGGATCGTTATCGTCTGATGCGGTCTCAGGGCCCGCGTGGAGATTACGGTGTCTCCGATGACGAGGGCTGGGCCGAGCCCGAGTGTCATCCCCGTGTTCCATTGGAATGGTACAACCTCCATTTATGTGACATATTTGGAGGGTTGAGAGATCCGATGAGAGGGGATGGCTACACAAAACAGGAGTTGGCGTGTCTGGGCTATGTCCGCCGTGTGTTTCGCCCGGGACAGACTTGTCTGTTCTGCGAGCTTAACCCGGTCGGGCGTAGGCAGACCCCGAAACTGTTTCTGCGGTGGGGGCCGTTGGCTAGGCACATTTGTGAAAGCCATCTGCACACCGCTCCTCTAGGGAGGTGCACGCGACCTTTCAACGTGGCGAGTGGTTCAGAGGGTTGTCCAACGCTTAAAGCGACTGGGCAATACTTCTCAACTCCTCGCCGCTGTGAGATGATCAAGCATCTCCTGGATGGCCACGGGCGTATGATTGTAGACGTCGTGAAGGGGCTGAGTGTGATTCAGTGGGATCCTCAGTCCGTATCGAAGAGAGCGGTGTCTTTCACGATGAAGCAGCGCACAGACTTCCACTATAGCAGGGAAACCCTGACGCTGCCTAAGCAGCACAGGTTGATTGCCCTGTTTATATATGTTCCTGGGTCGGCGGAGGTACGTCGTGAGCGGTTTTACACCGGTCGCGGCGCATCTTCGGCGAAACAGGGCAGGGGTCGTGGTGCTGTTGCCGTGAGGAGGGACCAGCAGGGGCGAGCAGCTCCTGTGGCCTCTTCGAGCTCTGGGCGGGGTGTTAGGTCCATCCAGGGTAAAGGCAAGGGGAGAGGTAAGAGGTCCTCGTCCCTGGTGCCGTTGCGCGATGGCTCTGCCATTGAGCTGCAGCGGAATCAGGGGTCGGACAGGTCAGCTTCGCCTACCCCACCGCCGCCTCCACCCCCTCCATCTGCTGCCCAGCAGGGGTTGAGAGACTGGCCTGAGTTGCCAGTCGTGACTATCGATCCGGAGGTAATGGAGTCGAGGGTGGTGCGCCGTCGTAAGCGTCGGAAGGTAGTGACCGTGTAATGGCCCACGGCCCTCCGACTCACCCTTTCTCTCACGAAAGAACACCAAGATTCAATTCAGTGTACGCTTCACCTGGTTTATTGAACCCTCTGTTCTCCGCGGCGTCAGTAGTTGTCTGCGGCTGCGGGATCTGCCTCTCAGTTGGCAGTGACGCCGTCTGCAAGCTCGGTTGTGATACCAGCGGTGACTGCTCCTGTGGTGAGTTCATCTCCAGGGGTGATACCAGTGCGACCGGTGGTGGCTACGGCCCCGCTGGTTGATCACGGTGTTGCTCTGGCGCTGGACGGTATCACGGAGCGTCTCTGTGAGGCCAACCGTGTGGACGTTACGGCCAGGATTTCGGAGTCGGTCGACGGCCTGGTCAATGCCTTCATTGGAGGCTTTGATGCGGTCGTCGCGCAGACGCAGGAAGTCCTGACGCGTCAGGCTGAGGGAAGGCGTGGTGCTGACTTCGACAATGTTGTGGAAAACAAGAAGATTGTCGAACGGAAGTTGGCAGTGTCACGCGAGCAGAGAGCGCGGCAGGCTTCAGTCATTGACGATATCGACATGACTTTTTCTGCCGCGTTCCACTCGGACTTCCGGAGTTGGGATGGTTCATTGCGTACTTTGGATCTTTCCGGCTTTAGCGTCGAGGACAGGCTGCACGGCCTGCCGGCCAGCTTGGTGGCTGATGCTGCTGCGGCACATCGGGCGCTGCTGGCGCGGGCGGCTAGGGCGCCTGCTGACGCTGACGGTGACGTTCAGATGACAGGTGACGGGAAGGTGGACGGCGATTAGTCGTCGTTCTGTCCTGTCTGGGGATTTTGGACGTCACGTCGAAATTCAGATGACAGGTGACAGGGTGGTGGACGACGTGTAACTGTTAGTACAGTTGGGCGTCGCTCTCCTCTGTCCGAGGGATTCTGGGTACCGTGGTTTCTCGGATGACAGGTGGCAGTTAGGTTAGCGGTGGTTGACTGCTCGCGCAGGTGATCGGCGCTAGCCCTGTCCGAGGGATTCCGGGTTTCACGTCGGGGGTAATTGAAAGACCAGCACCCCTGTGGCGGTTATTAATTTTTTTTTTTTATATATACAATATACACATTAATATTATATAAAATAATTTTTTTTTCTGATAAGTTCATCTCCCTTATGGAGGTGGATGCCGCCTTGTATATATATATATGTATATTGTTACTAATATAATATTGTATATACCTTTTTTAGTACTACGGTGCTATTTTTACATTGATAACCATGATGTATTTAGCATATCGTACTGCTCTATTCCAATATTATTTTTCTTTTGCAGTACGATTGTTCATGATATATGTTATGGTGAAGAGCTTAGCTTTCTCCCGATTGGAGGATCTAGCTTCTTGTGTTCTGCCTATTTTTCTGCAGTAGGGGTCGGAATAATTTTTTTTTATATACTAAATAAATTATTTCTAAAAATATTCCTCAACTTTCACCCCGTTTTGACTTCCTTGTTCCACACTATTAGGAAATATTATATTCTAAATTTATTTAGTGGAACGAGGTGGTCGATGGTGTGGGAGTTGGTGGGTAGACACTGTCCATTTTACACTAAAAGATTTTCCTATGCAGTGTCGCCCTGGCTCTTATTTTATGCTGCATTCTTTATTTTAAAATTACTATTATAGTAAGCGCTTCTAGCAGAACATGATTGACAGCGTGTGCGTCGGCTCCTGTTATAACAGGGGAGGATGCACATGGGGTGTAATTTTCTTTGTAGGAGGCCGGGTTCTTGCTGGCGCCCATTGCTTCTTATAAAATGTATTGCATTCCTGAACGTTGTATCTGCGGAGACTTTCTCAATTGTTATAAGTAACACCGCCCTTCTACTTTCATGCACTCTGCACCGGAGCGGGTCACCGAGCGTGACGGGTCCTGGGTGCGGCGGCGTGACGTGTCCGCGGTGTAATACCGTCTGTGATCTACTGGCCAGGCGACGCGGGCACAAGGAGGACGGAATGAGGAAGCTCAAGGAGGAGCCGCTCCGCGTAGAAGGAGGAGCGCCCCGCTAACGGTTCTTCTGAGATGGGGGGCGGCGGGGGGCGGACTGAGTAGTTCCTTGCTTCCTTCTGTCGAGGGGGTTCCACTTGTGGGGTATGAATTCTCTCCCAGCAAAAAACATTCTATACAGCAACTACATAGAGGCTGGGAGAGGTCGTCTTTGTGCGACTCATTTAAAGACTCTTTCTTCACCTAGACTGATAACATGTTTGCCTTGCAGCTAGCTAGATTCATATCGCTATTTCGCTGCAGGCAGGTCTAGGAATTGCGCAAAAGGATACATACATAGCTTTGTAAGGCTTCTCTCCCTTTCGAGTTAGTTCTCATGTTGACTTCTATCATTTCTCGATTCTCATCGGTTTGCATTCTGCAACCGGTGAGACTCTAGGGGGGGCAGTGTAGTAGTCTGAACATGAGCTCTACTATCACGCGGTAGCAGCGGAGACTACGACGCCACCAGCGCAGTTCCACTACACTGCGCTAGGTGGCGGCACGGGTCACCACCGGTCAGACCCCAACTGGGCTGACCTCTACTGCGTGTGGTTGACCCACCCCCCCCACACACACCTATAGAGTCGATGTGGGATCTGGCGAGTCAGGGGGCGGGTCAGACAACTACTGACGCCGCGGAGAGCAGAGGGTTCAATAAACCAGGTGAAGCGTACACTGAATTGAATCTTGGTGTTCTTTCGTGAGAGAAAGGGTGAGTCGGAGGAATTCTGACGAGTTCATTTAAAATTATTTGCACCTGTTTACGAGATTTGTCTGATTAAACTTGTTGCTACATTATACAGCAATGGTGAAATGTCCGGGTTTCCACCGGAGTTTTGGCACAGAGACAAAGTTTGGGACTCTCAAATGTTCCGTTTCACATCGAAAAACTCCATGAAACAAATTATGACTACTTTTTATGATGTTTTGAATCAAACTGATTCATTTGTAATGATACCAATGATGCGCTTCAATATTAAAACCGTGATCAAAATTTTCGGGAGGTGCAAGACCGGGGGTATTCAAAATGGTGAAACTCAATGTTTGCTGTTCAGCGGACTGGTATTATCACCCAGTGTTGATCGCCAGACTGTATCTAGCTATGTGTGAATACCAGCTTTTATATATAATGTGATATTAAAGGGAAATATTGCGAACAAGAATAACTAGTGCTAACATTCACAGGAAATAGAATAACATTTTGTGAGTGTATTTGGATTATTTTAAGGTAAAAACATTGGTTTAGCATTCAAACAAAATGAAAGTTAATACACAATTCACAATTTGTTTTTATATTTCAGATGATGCACAGATGAAGCTACTGAGAAGTATTCTATGTGCCAAAGGTAGAGGTCGCAGACCAAATATACCCAAGTTTCATGATAAAGCATCAAATCTTCTACTTTTACAAGTGTATCATATCAAATTAGAAAGTAGTGTTTCGTGGGACAATGTTTCAAGTTGGATGGTGTTAATGTTCCCGGCTTTATCTAATTGGGCAAAATCAAAAAGCCGAAGCATCATCGAAAAGTGTGTGCAAGAAGCAGAAAAGTTGGCAGAGGTAAAAGACAGAAAGGAATATTACAACCGTGTCACAGATTTTAATAGAATCGGTAGGCACCCCAAACACAGGCTGATTACTTGTTTAAAATGCCAGATTCTGTCATAAAATGCTCCACTTCAACACCCTGGCAAAACAAACCACAAAGGGGTCTTACACATTTTTTACAGCAGAAACAAGCTTTGTTCTCTTACCTTTAATCTGGTCTTGGATTTATTTTATTATTCAAAAAAATAAGCCTGATATAGCTAAATAAAAACTACTACCAACTCCCAGTTTTCACTCTCAATCTATGGTAATTCCCAGGTGCAGATGTGTCATGGTATCCGTAGTAGAATTAGCTAGTATACATCCGATTTGTGCAACAACGCCATAAAGGTGAGATTCTGAGCTTTCCATTCATATAAAACTGTATATGTTTTAATTTTAGAGAAAATGCAAAAGAATTGATTGAAATTTGAAGTTACAACAATTTTCATTTGAAGTGCTATTTTCTACTGAAAATATAATTAAACAAGAACCTGTACCACAAAAGTAACAACCTGTACCGATAGAGTAACAACCTAAAAACATCCATATCTTCCTTAATATTCGATCAATTTTGACAAATGAAGTGTCATTTTCTTTCAAATTCAATATCCTAACAAATGAAATCCATTAAATCAAGCTCAAACCTGTTTTTAAAAACCACTTGGGATACCTATGTGGTAGTAGTACTTATTACCTGACTGGCCATGTGCAAGGATTTTTGCTACTTTTGAAGAAATGTATGAAATCATTGTAAAATTAAAATAATTCACATCTATCAAAGTTTATTATATAGATTATGATGTAAATAGAAAGAGCATATTGAGGATAATACAATCTCCAGATTTCATGGCATTATCTTGTACATGTGTTTTTCTGTTCCATTTCAAACTTGCTCAAAATTGGGCATTTTTTGCCAGATTTGATCACAATCATTATAAAATTTAAATAATTCACATATGTCAAAGCATATTGTATATACTGTAAATAGAGAGAGCATATTGACGATAATAAAGCCTGAAGATTTCATGCAATTATCTTATATGGGTGATTTTCTGTGTCATTTTTAACTTGCTCAAAATTGGGCATTTTGCCAGATTTGATCATAATCATTGTAAAATTAAAATAATTCATATATCAAAGTCTATTTTATATAATGGAAATAGAAGGAACATATTGAGCCTAATAAAACCTGAAAATTTCATGCAATTATCTTGTACGGGTGATTTTCTGTGTCATTTAAAACTTTCTCAAAATTGTTCATTTTTGACCAAATTTTATCACTTGCCAAATTGAGCTCTGGAGCATTTTGGACCTATTTCTATCAACTTTTCCGAATCGTATGCGGTCCTGAAAACAAATAGGTGACAAGACTCACCTACAGGTCAGGGAGAAATAATAATAATACATCTGGGGTGCATATCTTTTTCACAAACCCACCTCTAAACGTGCTCCACAGCTAAATTTGAAAAATGGTAAGTTATGGGAAATCGTAGTTTCTAGCATTTTTGAAGATCCATATCTTGAATTGAAATGTAACCATCTCATACCCCTAGATCTCTATAATCTCTTTATACAGGCCATGGAATCACCAGAAAAAAACATTAGAAGTGAGATAGGGTGATTCGTTTTAATTTGGGGGGACCATCAAAAATGCTATCTTTTTAGGTTCGGATGGGCCCAATTAAGTAACAACCTAAAAACGCCCATATCTTCCTTAATATTAGAGCGATTTTGACAAATGAAGTATCATTTTGTTTCAAATTAGATATCCTAGCAGATGAAATCCATTAAATTAAGCTCATACCTGTTTTTAAAAATCACTTGCGATACCTAATATATAATACCGACAAAGCTATTTAGTTGACCAAGACAATTTAAATGAGTCATGCAACCATTATTTGTATAATCCAAATCCACGACTACCTATATCAGCAAGTCATGCCGATTATATTAATGTCTCCTCACAGGTATGATCATCAAATCACTGATATAGTCTAAAGGTAAATGGCTATTCTCCAGTGTACATGTGCAAGATAAGATCCCCACTATATTGTTCATACCATCTCATCATCTCATTCATAAATAGTTCATATGCACTATAATTGTTAAGGCCAGAAGACCAGCGCTGAAAAAAGATGTTATTCAACTGGAATAAAAATGTGAACCAAAAAAACCAACTTGAGCATAAGATTTAATGTAGATTATGCAGTTGTAATGTATTATAGTGTTTCTACCTAGTATTGACCTATGTTGAAGTTCCTAAGTGTAGTCAGTAACTTAAGTAAGAACTAAGACTAGTCTAAGACTATGTGAGTAAGTCTAAGTTAAGTATGTTACTGTTATGTAACTATGTCGATCACTCTATCAGTATATGGTAGGTACCCCACAATCCGCCGGGGGCGCCACTATCGCCTGACCAATAAATTTGTACAACTTTTTGAGACCTCATCTCAGGCAGAGTAAAGTCAGGAAAAGGCACCCCACCCGAGACTCATGCGCCGTACCCTTGTTACATCCGTTTTTGAAGCACCAAAGATAGAGACTATTTTCATTGTTGTACGACACTTCAAAGGCATTTTACTAAGCTATTCAGGTCTTCAGATGCAAAATTCAGAGGGAAGACTGCCAGGAATGTCCATGCTAACTATTAGAATGTGAATTTTTAGCATTTTTTCTTCCTAAAAATGGTCTTACAATGACTACAACTGGAATCGCAAGTCTAGAACCTGGCAGAGTATTGTAGGTGTCAGGCAGTTTTGTATAACGGTTGCCATGGAAACCCACATTTTTCTGTGATATAATTTTTTCTAATATCAGCTTTGATAAGCTGAGATGATTTCCCATAGCAAGAAGAACCTTGATATCAAGTTTGATCAGGATCAAACCATTAATAAAGAAACTGCAGTTGTGGGCATGATTGTATTATGGTTGCCATGGAAACCTACATTTTTCTGTGATCTAATTTTTTTATATCAGTTTTGATAAGCTGAGGTGATTTGCCAGACCAATAAGAACCTTGATGTGAAATTTCATCAGGATCTGACCATTATTTAAAAAAAGCTACAGTTGACTCATATTGTAGGTGGGAGTGATTGTATTACGGTTGCCATGGAAACCTACATTTTCCTGTGATCTAATTTTTTGTTATCAGTTTTGATAAGCTGGGGTGATTTGCCATAGGAAGAAGAACCTTAGTGTGAAATTCGATTAGGATGTGATCATTAATAAAGAAACTACAAAGAAATGTTCCTATAATCAGTCTATTTAACAGTCCTAAATAAGGCACTTCTCTAACGCATTAGCTAATAGAAAAGATCTGAAATTCAACAACCTTCAAATGCACATATCTCACTCAATTTTTGGAATATCTTAAAAGCATTTTGCATTTAACTTCCAATGAAATTATAATTTTAATGCTTGGAATAATTTGAAAATTTGAGCAGGGCACCTATCTATGGCCATATGGCTATGGGCATAGTATGGCCTCGATAAAAAGATTCACTCTGTACTTGTAGTACACAGGTGAACGACAACGAGTGTAAATACGGGCGAAAATAGCTTTAGTATGGAACAGGAAGTAGAATGCCTGCCTCCAGTATCAAATGGGTACTTATAATTATATTGGCACAGAGTTGGTGAAATGGGAGAGAATGCAAAAGGCAAGATGGCGGCCATAGAACCCCGTCGATTTCACTTTTAAAGTTTATTAAACTGCATGTTTTATTACATTTTTCAACTCAGGTAGTGGGGAAATATGAAAACATATATAAAGAATAAATGTTGCTTCTTAGATTGTGAATTTAGGCTCTCTTTGCATTTCCGTACTTTTCGACAGCTTTTATATAGCGTTGGTATTCACCCGTGTACTGTGAGTACATAACAGGGTGAATCCTTTATCTAAGTATGGCCATATGCTGGTTATGCCTATGCCATATCCTATAGAGGGGGTGTAATGACGTCATGAGGCAACTTTCGGTGGCCATATTGGATGACATACAGAAGGCTTGCAACTGCCTACACTGTGGTTATTTACTGATTTGTTGGTTTATTTGTCACTGTTCTGAGCAGTTTGGCCTCAGAAGTTGTTGCTAAAGTGTTGTAAGTAAACACATTGGATGTAAACTTCCCAGAACCTCCCATAACACAAGAAAACTCTGTTTTACTGCATCTGCATGCATTCACAACATGGCTAGGGAGGGTGCTCGTAATCCAAGATGGCAGCCCGCTAACCGCTGATTGCTAAGCAATGACGTCATGTGCACTCCCTCTATCAGTCTATGCCTATTCTATGGCCCATAGTATTAGTAGGTATGTGAATAACACGGCGCTTTCACGGTACTCGCTTGTCCCACGGTGCTTGCGCGGAGCACTGCACGGTGCACATTTGACTATCATTTTACCTCTCTCTTGCAACCTTTATTTTAGGACTACCAGGAATCCAACCATATGGATGATTTAGTTCACATTTTGCATCCAAAAATATTTGCTGTCCGATTTATAGAAGTGACAAAAAATCTTTATTCAAATTTATGTCTGTTTAAGTAGGTATCCCAAGTGAAATTTTGTATGTGTTTGGAGTTTGATATAAATGATTCCATCTGTTAGTATATGCAATTCGAAACACAATGATACTTCATTTGTCAAAATCGGTCAAGTATTAAGGCAAATACAGCCTTTTTAAATTTTACTAACCCTACTTGAAATCGGTCACGCTGCAAAGTCTAAAAGATAGCATTTTTGATGGTCTCCAAAATTTAAAGGGATCACCCAGCTTGCTTCACAAGGCAGAGGCTAAGAGTCCCTGGTCTGTACACAGTGTATATATACAGTTACAGGGGCATGGGTGGCTAGTTTAAAAAATATAGACCTTCAAACTTGGTGAAAATAGCATTTTCCTTGAATTCACCATTTGTGAAATTAGGCCCCAGAGCACTTTTTCGAGTGCGCTGGTGGTGAAAATTGCCACCCAAATTGATTCTTTTTTAATTATCCCGGGCCTATGGGGTAGTGCTAGTAACTCTATTTTTTTCCAAGGCCCCAAACCATGGGGAACAATTAAAATAAATAGGCTGAAAACACCCGAGAGCCAGTTTTGGCAGGTGATAAAATTTGGTGAAAAATCTGGCTTTTTGGAAAAGTTTGAAAAATCACAGAACAAAAACTGTACAATGGAATTGGATGAAATTTTCAGGTGCTATTCATCTTTATCAGATACTTCAATACATCCATAACAACATACATTACAAAACAGTTAAATATTTTATAAGTGAGGAGAAAGAATGCACATTTTACCAAAATCATGAAAAATGTTGAGTTTGAAAAAGCGCAGGAAAAAAACCCTTCAACAGAATTGCATGAAACTTTCATGTATCCTTCTTCTTTATCAGTTTAGTTGATTAGTGCCCCCTTTTAAGTGTTTTACTAATACTATTTAGGTTTTTGTATTTTACGAATTTTGCAAAATAATTTTATATCTCCTGTGGGTTCCGCACCAATGCCTCTGACATCTCACTCTTGACTTCAATCACCTGTCCTATGAAGAATTCTTCATCATAAGCCACAGCAACCCACACACCTTGGTTTGAAAATTTGAAATTTATATCAACTTCAGTGTTGCTCTCTGCATCAGAATCACCCACCCATTCCATGTCGTTCGAGCAGACATCATCTAGACATCGAGCAGACATCATCTAGATTTATTCCCTCACTTTTTTCACTGACACTATTTGATTCACCAGAATCACTGTCACTGTTTAGCCTTTTTCTTTTATTTGGGCGAGAGGTGGAGCTTGAGTTAGGAGTAAGTTCTACTAGATGAGTGGGCACAGGCAGACCAGACTTCTCAGACAAAAAACACATGAAATCATCTTTCAATTTGTCTATAGTTTTGGAACCAACAACTAATCTTGGATCCTTGTGGCCAAGTACCTTAGTGCAGTAGCCCAATTCAGTATGGAGAATTGCTTTCATGTCTTTCTTAAATCTTACACCAGACAAAACATTGAGAACATCTTTTATTTCTGCTGTCATGAATTTGTAAAAACCTCTTCTAGATTTTTTTTACCAGGGAGTTGAAGTGAACCATTTTTTTCCCAAGATTCAGCCATTTTCAACAGGTTATCTGCATGCAGTTGGGGTACCTAGTAATAAGTACTACTACCACATAGGTATCCCAAGTGATTTAAAAAAACAGGTTTGAGCTTGATTTAATGGATTTCACTTGTTAGGATATTGAATTTGAAAGAAAATGACATTTCATTTGTCAAAATTGATCCAATATTAAGGAAGATTATGGACGTTTTTAGGTTGTTACTCTATCAGTCCTGCTCAAAGCTAAAAAAAAAATTATAGCTCCCAAAATTAAAACTAGGGAAATGAGCAGTGGAAATGAGGAAGACCAGTTCTCCTGCTTAAACTACTAATGTACCCAAAAACAAATTTTAAAACAAATTTTTTTTTTAAAGTTAAAAAAAATACCCCCCATTTTTAGTCATTAAATCGCCGTGCGCATGAGCGCCATAGGTTCGCATGAGCGCTGATAATTATGATTGGACAGGAAATTAAATTCTCTTTAATTCAATACCAACTTTTAATGGTTTTAAAATTATATTTTCAGTAGAAAATAGCACTTAAAGTGGAAATTTTTGTAACTTCAAATTTCAATAATTTTTTTTGCATTTTCTCTAAAATTAAAACATATATTATACAGTTTTATATGAATGGAAAGCTCGGAATCTCACCTATCTAGGGGTATTAGTACCTTTTTCCTGGGTACTTTGATCAACAAATGGAGTTGTTGCACAAATTGGATGTACACTAGCTAATTCTACTAGAGATACCATGACACATCTCCACCTGGGAATTTACATGGTTTGAGAGTGAAAAATGGGAGTTGGTGGTAGTTTTTATTTAGCTATATCAGGCTTATTTATTTGAATAATAAAATGAATCCAAGACCAGGTTAAAGGTAAGAGAACAAAGGTTGTTTCTGCTGTAATACATTTGTAAAAATCCTTTGTGGTTTGTTTTGCCAAGGTGTTGAAGTGGAGCATTTTTTGACAGAATTTGGCATATTCAACAACTAATCAGCCTGGGTTTGGGGTACCT
>CM059192.1:12331166-12411803 GCA_030323885.1 Branchipolynoe longqiensis | reverse complement strand
TGGTTATATAGTGTAAAGGTGCTGCAGTATATGTATATACATACACACAACAATACATACATACAGGGAAGATGTGGCCTCACATTATTTGTCAAATAGAAATAGATAGAGAATTCGCATGGTTATATAGTTTAAAGGTGCCGCAGTATATGTATATACATACATACAACAACACATACATACAGGGAAGATGTGGCCTCACATTATTTGTCAAATAGAAATAGATAGAGAATTCGCATGGTTATATATTTTAAAGGTGCCGCAGTATATGTATATATATACATACATACAACAACACATACATACAGGGAAGATGTGGCCTCACATTATTTGTCAAATAGAAATAGATAGAGAATTCGCATGGTTATATATTTTAAAGGTGCCGCAGTATATGTATATATATACATACACACAACAACACATACATACAGGGAAGATGTGGCCTCACATTATTTGTCAAAGCTACCACCCACCTACCACACTACCAAATCTGGCGGGGTGAATTCTGCAGGTTATCCAATAGAAAACAAGTACCGGTGGTAACCACCCACCATCCAGGGTAGTGGAAAATTTGTAGGCCTACTGAAGTCGGGCAGGGCAATGTACCCCATTAATCCTACTCACAGAAAGTAGGCCTAGCATGCTGTCAGTTGTAGATGGATATTAAATCAACATATGCCATCAATTTAAATCAATATAATAGAAGAACGTATATATATATAATTATACATATATGTATATATATATCCATGGAATTTGAGCACATAATACTTTATTGCGGATATCATAAAAACATAAAGCGAAACTATCATTTGATTAGGTTAATTAAATATATAAAATTATACCAATGTATTTTATATTAAAATATGGTGTTGCTTCATGTTAATAAATGGAATGTGCAATGCACATAGCTTCTTTGATTATATAAATGTATCCAGTTTAATTCAATATTAATTATTATACTTAAATGCAAATAGGAATATACTATGTGCAGAACTTCACTGAGTAGGCCTACTACATGCCTACATCAGTCAATATTGATCTGGATTATATCCACATAGAACAACATACACAGTATTAATACTATTAGGCATATCATCTGCAAGTAATATGTGGAATTCAATTTTTTCAACTATGCTCGACTTACTGTACACCATCGTGATCCTCTGTAATCATTTTACTGTGCATTTGAAAAGTTACATTATTAAAGTCCAATTTCAGGTTAGGTTGTCAAACCAATTTTGTTGGTGTACAAAACAGTACATCACTCATCATGCTATAAATTATAGCACAATGAGTGATGTAGGCCTACTGTTTTAGTAGGCCTATAATATAAGGACATGAACCAGGAGATTATACGGTGGCGGAATAAAGCACAACAGATACAGCACATGTTTGTATGTCAACCTTCATTCTTTAGATTTATCACTTATAAAATACTCAACATGGCTGATACTTAATACACACTGACACAATACCAAGCAAACAATAACCACGACACCAATACAACTACATTAAAACCTCTCTAACTCGACCCACCATGGGACCGAATTTAAGTGGTCCATTTAGGGAGATAGTCGGTTTAGAGAGGTAGAATATCCTTACAATGGTATAGACTACATCATGGTTCCAGCGGCGTGGTGCATTATGGGATGCGTCAGAGCAAAACAAAGCCGCGAGAAGTACATGGCACATCCTAATACACTGGGTGCAACTATGAAATGTGCTAGTTTCAGCTCATCTCAGCTCTTGTTTGAAACATAGAATACAACTAAAAATATATATATAATAAATTAAGATATTAATCTTTCATTCCGCATTGCATTTACATCAATATAATCAGCACATCTTATACCATGTGCATTTAGATTTAGATAGATCTAGGCACTCAGCCTAGTGTTAGAGTCATAGCCAGAGTCAGTTTTATTTATTTTATTCATGTTTTTATTTATATTCTATGGTTAATGGCATATGTAGAAATAGAAAATGAGTAGGGTTAATCAGATATTGGTTATATATTTCTTTGAAACAAGTTTTTGTTGTCACATTTGATATTTTAATATTTAGAAAAAGAATTACTTCTGACTAATCAATGGTGATGTAAACATCAGCCTGTAAAGTGACTGAAATTGTATGTTTCTTAGCTCAAAATGCTTAATTATGGAGAGTTGTATCTTAAACATATTCATTATATTATTATATTGTGTCCTTCCGTCCATGTGTGTTCCAAATTGTTATGTATTTCTATTTATTTTGAATAAAATGCCAGTTTTGCCCTACGCGTATCGGCAAACTCAATGGCCGTATGCCTTTGCTTTGCTCCCGTCCCCGTTTTCAGCGCATGCGCAGTCGGAACCATGATGTAGTCTATTGTTGGGGCCCAAATAAAGCGGTCAATATAGGGGAGTGGTCGATCTGTAGGGGGGTCGGTATAGAGAGGTGTTACTGTATTTGCAATAACCAATAACAAATTGGCTACTCAGGCATATTTAGTATCCTGCTCATCCTCTGGCGACATCTGGCGGTTCATCTTGACATTAAACTTAGTTTTGCCCGAAGCTCTCACTTGGTACTTGATCTATTCCAGAGATGTCGCCACAAGTGCAATTTCAATGGACGCACTGAAGCGCACCGAAGCGCCACCAACGTCTATTCAATGTACTATAGAATACAATTACACATTGTAGTTCTAATACATATTCTGGCATTGTATTGAGCATTTAAGTGTATAGCCCTGTTCACACGGACAAAATGTGAGGCGCATTACACAAATCGAATCCGCATCACGTAAGTCGGTTGCGTCCACACGGACAAAATTATCCGCATCACAGGAATCGATTCACGTAGACTACCTCGCTTAGGTGGTTTACAGGATCCGCATCACGTGAGTCGAATCAGCCCTAATCCGCCTCAGACGTGCGTTCACACGAGAAATGTGATGCGGACTATACAAGTCGCTTTCTACGAATCGATTTACATCGTCCGTGTGAACAAGGCTTTCGACCATGCCTAAGCTTCCTCCACGACATTTGCATTGCTATTTGATCCGGAATTGATTACATTGTTATCCTCCATTTGATATCACGGGAGGTTAAAAAATGGATCAAGTCGGCATCAAATAGCACAACCACACGATCTTGGAATCAGGGATGCCGTTCAGGGTATGCCTCCCAGAGGTCTCGGGGAAATCCCTAACGTCATGCGAGTCTGAATGGCAAAAGCAGTTGGTTGCCTCGAAAATGGCCACCCCCATAGGTGGCAGCCATTTGCAATGAAAAAGAAGTGCTCTGATTGGCTGAAACCACTGAATACGGCGGCCATTTTCTAGATGCTTTTTATCTCCTGTCTGAAAAGGGAGACGTCTCGGAGACGCCTTGGAGACACACCCTGAACGGAAATAAGACAAAAAGCATTGCAGAGACGTCTTGGAGACGGACCCTGAACGCGGTCCTGGTAGGGCATATGTGTCAGTTCGAGGTTTACCTAGTAAGTACCGACACTGGTGGAATAGTGACGGCTTCTCAGCAGAGCACTTATCAATGCTTTATTAGATTCATGGCTATTAATAAGTCTTCATTATTTAAATTCAATTATATGTACCCCTTTCAGTTTCTGAGTTAGTGTAGTGTATTGTTTCGATTCTATACACACATAGTGATTGTCGTAAATGCAGCTGGACCCAATGTTTGGCGCCCACTAGCGGATATAACAAGTACCGTGATCATCTGCTCGTATCGTACTGTGGTGTTGTTTGGGGCGGTGGGGCGGTGGGGGGTCGTAAATGTGCTTATTCCTCTGAACATACAATTTATCAGTACCGGAACATTGGTCTTCCAGCCGTCGAAAAAATCATAGTTGGTTACATATATTGATAAGATAGTCGGTGCTGTATTGTGTAGGCCTACAGCCCACTCCACACTCTGTAGGGTCGGGTGGGGCAAGGCGCCCCTCGGTGTAAAAAGACCTTTGCCATTTACTCAGTCCCTACAAACTCCCTGATAGTGCCCGCTGAGTGATTATGATGCTGTCACCTAGTGATAACACTGTGCAAAACCACAGGCACCGACGGCAAGTAAATATATATATTATATATGCATAATGCAAATTTCCTGCCGACTGGAGGCAGATTTAGTGGCGTGCACTCGCACGAAGGGAGCGGCAGCTGCCGCAGTCGGATGCAGGCTGCCCTGTCGGCAGCTCGCGGCTTCAAAGCAGCTTGGTGCTGCATAAACACGTCGGACGCACAACTCCTTCTGACTGTATTACTAACAAATAAACAATGCTTTGCTTCACATAATATTCGCGTAACTAGTTACACAACACATTAAGGATGGTGGGAGTTCACAGAACTAAGCTGGCGACCAAAGGTTAAACGTCAATCAATCTTTTATTCGGCCAGTAATACCTACAATTGACACATATATCCACACATCCATTAATAACATAACATTTCAATAAGTATTATATCAACAATAAATAGCTATAGTTTGTTGAAAAATGCACAGTAACCGAATTGATATTATCTATATAATGCCATGCACGTTACATAAGTATAAACCGGGTAACTCTATTATCTGAAAATCGCTTCTTTATGGGTATTTTTTTAAGAATTGGGCATAGGAACATTGCAGAGAAAAGATGTATCATTGAAGTTCCCTGATATGGTGTCACTATTAGCATTACACGTATTAATTAGTCACCGTAGTTATATCATAATTATTTCAATTGGCTGGTTAAAGGCCCTGTCACATTACGGCGTATGGCGTTAGCGTATGCCGGCGTATGCGGTTATCGACCCATACACCATCATACGCCGTCATACGCCGTCATACGCCGTCATACGCACGAGGTCCCAGCGGCATCTGAAGTGTATGCCTAACCTGTGCCTAACCTATGCCTAACCTACCCCTAGCCTATGGCGGCATATTCAAAGCGTATCCCGACCTATGCGCGGCGGCGTACTGTGATGAGGTTTGACAGTTGTGATTGACAAGTTCAGCGTATGCCCAACCTATGCGTAACCTATGTCGTCATACGCATAGCGTATGTCGAGCATATGAGCAGGGTATGAGCCATACACTGCCATACGGCGAAAGTTTTTGAGCATGCTAAAAACAAATGTGGACGGACGCGCGTATGAGGGCATATGATGGCGTATGCCAGCATATGTATAGCGTATGCATAGCGTATGCGAAGCGTATGATGGCGTATGATGGCGTATGGGTCGAAAATCCATACGCTAATGCCATACTCCGTAGTGTGACACCACTTTTACAGAACGCTGGGTGTACGCAAGAGACACCCGGTGGGTGTCAATCCAGCGTATGCCCAACCTATGCCGATGTACCCCTAACCTATGCATAACCTATGCCAGTGTATGCATAGCGTATGCCTAGCGTATGAGCAGCGTGTGATCTATACGCTGCCATACACTGAAAATTTTGAGCAAGGAAACAGGCTTGTTGGAGGATCGGCGTATGATGGTGTATGATGGCGTATGTCGGCGTATGCATAGCATATGCGTAGCGTATGGCGGCGTATACCGACGTATATGATGTAATGCGTTTACGCCACCGTACGCTCCCGCAAAAAACCCTAATGTGACAGCCCCTTTACTGGCATTTAGTGATTGTATTCAGCAAAAGATGGGTAATCCAACTAGGCGGTGACAGAACAGATTTAGTGTGGGAAATGTAGTTAGTGTTTATCATAGCACATTCTATTAATAATAATGTAATAATAGTATTATTGTTAGTATCGTTTAAGGTTTATTCTAGTGATAATATTCCATCGGCAAAAGTGGGGAAAGATTGTCTGACAGTGCAGTGTAATTAATTTCCATGATTTTAACTAGTAAACCCCGGAGAAGAGCGAAATAATTGAATTTTAATTATTATTCAACTATGCATGAATACAAATCTAGATGGCAATAGTTGATTGATGGTTTAACAAAAAGCAAAATAAAAATATTGTGATATTATATTAAGCAGTATAAATAAGAGAATACTGGGAAACATATTCATTAACCTATAAACAGTGAGAAACATTGGGAGCAATGTGGCATGCAGCGGGCATGCCTACACAGTGGTCACCTTGGACGAGAAGAGGCGAGGTTGCCTTTGGATCATTCTGCGTTTAGGCTGGGTCACAGGGACCACGTCTAAAAGTTTCCTGACACACTGCCGCGGGTCGCCACTCTCTCTGACCCAGAAGTACTCGGGCCACTCACCATCTGCAGTGCGCGGGCCGTGTGGTGCATCAGAATCGTCCAGCGCTCCCGAACCCAATTCCGGTTCGATGAGGCTGTTATCAACTCTTGTAGACTTGGATAATCGTGGTCTCAAGTGGACCTGACCTTCTCGCGTGATGTCCATGTCTTTAACCATAGGTTCATAATGATTAGAGCACCCCACCCTCGACACACCCAAGTGAAGTGCTGGAAAAAAGCCACCAGGTGCCTGGTCATTGGGGAGTGGTGTGTCCCTGGAGGAACTGCGAGTGCTGAGTGGGTTTTCCCAGGAGCGGATTTTGTCCAGCGACTGTGACAGGACGGTGCCGGGCGGGCCGGCGTTGCCGCCACCCCGAGCCCCCTGGGCCGACACCGACGGGCAGCTCACGGCGGGGCGCACCCGGGGCCACGCGGCGCCGCCCCGCCTCCCGGCCACGCCCACCTCGGTCACCTGCCCGTCTAGCGCCCTGCGACACACCGCGGCGCTCAGGAGATCTCGCTGGTCCATGCCCTCCAGGTGCTCCAGGGCGCCTCCCAGTACTCTCTCCAGCACCTCACCAAGGCGCTCCAGGTGGTGGGAGGTGTCCGCCCAGCCCCCGTCCTCAGCACAGTTGCTGTCCGGCAGTGGGCGGATGAACTTGTCACCGGCCGTGTTGGCTTCAGCAGATAGGGCCAGGCTGGCACCTCCTGATGCTGATGATGCTGGTGCTGGTGCTGGTGCTGGTGCTGCTAATGCTCTGCGTGTTGCTGGTGCTGCTGATGTTGCTGATGCTGCTGATAAACACAACAACGCCTTAGATACAGCATCAGCAGCAATAGGAGCAGTGGCTCTGTCAGTAACAGTTGTAGGAGGAGGAGGAGGAGGAGGAGGGGGAAGCATGTGTCCTGCATGCAAGGTGGCATATCCAGGCAGTAAATGTACAGCACCCCGAACCACCCCCGAGCTGAGCTCCACCTCGCGGAGTGACCCCGCCTCACTCCACGGGTCACTTCCTCCAAGGGCCACTCCAGGATCAGGGGTGGATTCGTAAGGCGGGGGACAGGGAGGTGGCGGCCCGTGCAGTGACTCCCTTGGGAACTTGAGTATTGTCTTCTTTTCACCACCCGCCATTGTGTCCGACAAGGAGGACGGCGGTGGTGGTGGTGGTGGTGGTGAAGGTGGTGAAGGTGGTGGTGGTGGCCTCAGTGGGTGCTGCGTCTCAACGGCTTGGTTACCGGAGCGAAGAGCATCGTGGCAGGAGACCTGGTCCACCATCGACCAGTGTCGGTCATCGGCAATGCTCAGTAATGTCTCCTTGGAAACCCTGGAAAACAAATTATACATGTGGTACAAAATTACTTGTACGAGTATGAATATAAAAGGAAGCTGTTTGTATCATCATTACTGTTATTCACCAAATGTGACTGGTGGCGATGCTACCGCCCACGGGATGGCCAGACGGGATGGGCGAATGGGTAAGAGCGTCCGTCTCCCGTGTTCGTAGACCGTGGGTTCGAACCCTGGTCGAGTCAAACCAATGACTTTAAAATTGACACTTGTCGCTTCCTGGCCTCCCAGTGGGGCAGCACTATAAAGTCGCCATGAGCGCGCACTGTCACAAGTCGGTACCCGTGCTGATATGACCTTAGATGTCGCTAGGACGTAAAACAACAACAAACAAACAAGCTACCGCCCACTCACCTCAACAACGGTCTTTGCTGCTGATTCAGCGGCCGTGATCAAGTTTATAAGATATAAATATAGAGCTATATTATGGAATTATATAATCAGACGGAATAGCCGAATGAGTTCCCGTTTTTGGTAGGTCTCGCATTTGAACCTGCGGGTCCGAACCCTGGCTGAGTCAAACCAGTGACTTAAACATTCACACTTGTTGCCACCTAGCCTGACGCTCGCATTCCAAGGATATGGCAAGGAACAGTGGAATGAGGAAGACCATCTGTTTGCGATTGAAATTTCCACTGTTTAATCAACTAATGTACCAAAAATAATAATAATGGCAACAAGAATGCTAATTATGGATACAACTGAACGAGATGGCTAAAGAAGTTGAGCATCCAGTTCACATGTGGAAGATTGCTGGTTTCAAACCCGGCCAAGCAAACCAATGATCTAAAGATTACCTGATAACTGTCACTAACTAGCCTGGCGTTCAGCATTACTAGGGCACAATTGCAGTGTAGAATAAGAAAGTATACTTATCTGTAATTGAAAATGCCCTTGCTTACACCCCCATCATACCAAACTAGTTCTCAAAACGTCTGATCCCGTTCAAAGACGGGGTAGAACATGGCCGCCGAAAATTTTGAACATGCTCAAAGTTCTAGAGTACCCTTCCATCCTTGCCCGTCCATGCAGTTCATAAAAAGTTAGTAAAACGTTGCTACTACGTTCACTACGTTTGCACACAGTTTGAGCCCCTTCGGCAACATTTTCAAGAACGTAGTAAGAACTACATTGGTGTGATGGGGGGTATTAATCATCGAATGTAACAAGAAGAACAAGGGAATACTGAGTCAATTTAATAGAACATGTTCATGTAGAGGTCTATGGTGTCAGCGTTTTGGCAAGTTTGCCAAAACTAATTTTCCTTGTTTGCACTTCAAATATCTCACAAGTTTACCATTTAAAATAAAGTAACTTTAACTAATGTAAAGTAGAAACTAGTGCTCGATCTAATATAGTTATCTCAGAAAAAATACAGAAATTCAAAACCATCGGACTATGCAACTTTAATGAGTGCAACAATACCTAACAGTTGGATATGTAGGAACAACTGCAGGTAAGTGGCTTGATTTAGAAATAATGCTTTTATCGGAGTATGCGGCTTTACAGGGCTCATTTCCATTGACGATGTCCCATTGTGTGAATCGCGATGCAGGTTGGCTATTTGTGTCACACCCGCAGGTATTGATTGGCCGCAGAAGATCTATTTAGGTCACACCTGTTGCTTAATTCCCGACTCTGGAGTACAACCGGAACTGCGAAGTGTTTAAACCTAAAATCTCGTTGAAATAAAATCTCAAATTTATCGTCCGGAAAAGTCAAACAAAACATTTAAAAGGTTCTTTTAAGACGAGGAGGATTCCCCAAAGATATAATTATCTTTCAAATAGAAATTCTTTCGAAAAGCAGTTTGCAGACACAAGAAAATTATACCAGAAAGGCAGAATATGAGACCAGTAGTTTCCATCATTCTGAATACCTACGGATAGTCTTAAGTTAACAAGACTCTTAAAGTGTTTGTCAGGTTATTTGATATTTTGCACATACCATACTCTGTGGGTGAGTGGTTAGAATAGGTATATAATACAAACTATATATGCACATATATATAGTCCGCGTTCAAGACAGCTTAAATAGGTTGCACACACCCCGCTGGTGGCGCCACCACTTAGCTTTGGTGATTAATAAAGAAGAGGATTACAGTAACTGAACCATCCGTTCATATACGTCACAAATTCATATACGTCACAAGTTCATATAGGTGATAAGTTCTTATGTCACAAGTATGTATATAATATACATATATATATATATATATATATATACATTAACGCCTCTCTAAATCGACAGACCATGGGTCCGACTTTAAATGGTCCATGTAGGGAGGTGGTCGCTTTATGTGGGTTTTTTTAATTGTTACAATGGGAATATATGGGCGATCGTTTGGGACCCAAATAAAGCGATCGATTTTGGAGAGTGGTTGATTAGAGGTGGTCGGTTAGAGAGGTTTTACTGTACATGTATATGTGCATACCCGTAGTCTAGCAGCCATTTTTGCTAAACGTCCAATAATAGCTAGTCGCATCTGCGTGCGCATGTCACAGGCCATGCTATATGTGGGCATCGATTATTTGTGTTATATATTACTGAACCAAGCACACATAACTGAACTAATACCAAGGTTAGTTCAGTTTTCCACCTGACGCCATCTGGTGGAAAACTAACCGAGTTAAAGTTGCATAGTCCGACGGTTTTGAGTTTCTGCCATATATTTGTGAGATACAGGTGTTTAAGGGATTAACTTTGAATTGAACTGTTGACGGGCGCACCAAAATTCTGCACACAATAGGCTTCAACAGTGACAGCTTCTTTTAATTTAACTTGGTATTACATCTATGCAGCAAATAAATGCTTACTGAGTTCAGTAGTAACTAAGTTTGAGCTATAAGATTAAATCTAGGTGCGCGATCTGCTGTAAAATATGGTTATGCGTTCATCGAGCTATATGGCTTTAAGTTTAACTGAATTCAAATGCAGGCTTGTTCGGATATAGTAGCATACCACAACTATATATGCCATAACAAGGTCACGTGAGTAGCGAAAATTGCACTCACCAGCTCACCAAGAATTTGCTATGAACCCCGTCGATCGGGGATCGGGGACCACTGCTCCAAGTTCGGCGTGGGGTGTCATCCCCATACATCATTGATAACAACTCGCCCTCCTAATATCACCTATATTATATCTATTGATTATTTTAATTCCACTCGAACCCAACTCTCCAATAATGGGATTCAAGTTAATTATCGACTAGTGTGGAACAGGCTCAGTAGAGGGGCTGTCACATTACAACGCATCTCGCAAGCACGTGGCCAACGCATAAAATCACTTTTTTACATTGAGATGCATCAAACTTTTCTGTGCGGGGGGCAAAGTTGGACATATACATACCATATACATAGTATATGGCCAACGTATGGCCAACATATGGCTAATTCACTTACACGAGAAACAACAAGCTTATATGTTTGGAATCAGATTTATTATCTGAATACAATAAAAGGCTCAAGGAGCAGCATTCTCGAAGTGGCGACAGAGGCCCTCTTTCATGATCAAGATAGCATGCAGCAATGTCTAGAGAAATTAAATGAGTAGTCTTATATGTCGCAAGTAGGCATCATGGCCTCTTAGTCTGGAGAGACAGACAGTGTTACAGTAAGTTACAGTCTCTTGAAGAGTCAAATCTTGAATAAAACATAGGATCATAATCTAGCAGGCAATAATGAGCAGGTCACAACACCTCGGCAGCGCTCAACCCCTTCTCGTCAAGGGTGGGTGGGTGGGAAAATGAACACGTCTTAGTCCACTGGCGGCCAGACGGGCTATGGCCGCTTAGAGACTAGCGACCGATACGCCACCCTGGTGTCTCGTGAGTGAATTAGGAATGTTAGCTAGCCAACATCACCAATTCACTTACACGAGACACAACAAGCTTATATGTTTGGAATCAGATTTATTATCTGAATACAATAAAAGGCTCAAGGAGCAGCATTCTCGAAGTGGCGACAGAGGCCCTCTTTCATGATCGAGATAGCATGCAGCAATGTCTAGAGAAATTAAATGAGTAGTCTTATATGTCGCAAGTAGGCATCATGGCCTCTTAGTCTGGAGAGACAGACAGTGTTACAGTAAGTTACAGTCTCTTGAAGAGTCAAATCTGGAATAAAACATAGGATCATAATCTAGCAGGCAATAATGAGAAGGTCACAACACCTCAGCAGTGCTCAACCCAACAACCTTCCGAGCACTGCCGGGGCTGCACTGACATGGACTGCGCTTAGATACGCATTCACAGATGCACTTCTCCAGGTACCTGCTGCCATTATCCTATCCAAGGTTAGACCTTCCCCTTGGCAAGCCTGAGCGGCACCTCTACGCAGGCCATGCAGGGTAAAACCCGTTTCTCTGCCCAGTGCCATGAAGGAAGCCAGCCTTAAGGCCCGTTTCAGAACCGGAAGTGTCAGGGGTAAGCTCGATGGTAACATGAAGGCTGGGGAGTCAGGATAGGCAGGGCTCGTCGCATATCTTTGCCAGGCTCTGACCGGACAACAAGAAGACAACCTTAGGCCTGGGAGCCTAAATATTACAGGCGGGGCGGAGGACGGCCTCGTTTTCGTGGACCTCAGAACCACGACTAGAACATCGCCATCTACATAGATATCCTTATATCTGATCACATGCCTCATAGCGTTAGGTTCGACAGACGAGGGCACTAGATTTCCTTGTCGAACAAAGGTGAAATACCCTACTAGCATAGCCTCAATTATAACATCAGGCACTGGCCTTAGGCTTTGTAGGTATTTGATTATAGCCTTCAGTTCCGACGGCCTAATTGGGGTAGCTCTATTTACTACATGACGCATGGATTTAAATATCCCTGATTTGAACAGCTTAATCTCAGGTTCATCGAAGGCACCTGCAGTACCGACACCTGCTGCGACCCATAGCTTGACTGAACTAAAGTAGTTCATTACAGCACCGGGGGATTTTAGACGATCTTTTAGATACATAAGGAACGACAAAAGAACATACACGGAAGGATTTTGACAATCTGTGCGATGCTGGATACAAAAGTCTATATACAGTTTAACGTGTGCCGCCTTGTTTCTCCAGGTCCGGGGCGCTAATGCGAGCACATAGTTATCCAGGAGTCTCTGGTGATGTATTAGCGAGAATCCTGGAAGATAGAGCCAAAAAATTACTATCTTCCGAACCCATCTATTACAGTTTACATTTCAAAATGTTAAGCGATATCAATACAGTAACCTCTTTCAGACCATGGGTTCGACACATGTTCAAAGCAGACAATTTATGGGACTCGTCATGTGGGGCTCTACTCAAAGCGTCGGCTAAAATTAATTCTTTACCCGGTTTATGGAGGATGACAAGTTCACAATTTTCCCGTGCCGCAATCAGCCATAACTGCCGCGCACATGCACACAAGATGTTGTCTTTACCTCGTCCTGAGTCCAAAACCTGTTGCGAAGCAATATTATTAGTGTGAACCACGACAGTGAAATCATGCGGGTTAGGGGGAAGGAGATTAGTTACGGCATGTACCAAGTTGTGGGCTTCAAGCTGGGTGATCAATAGTTCCTGCGAACATAATTTGGGACCATACTCGACACTAAAATAATGACTAGGAGAGAACGCACCACCTCCTCGAAGAGTTGAGTCACACTCAATAATCCATTTCTTCCTAGGCGCAGCTGGCAACAGCTGTTTACCATTATATGTATTTGCAAATACCTTAAACCACTCTAGGTCTCTGAGCAATTCCTTATCGAAGACATGTTGACCCACATACGGAGAAGCTCTGAGCGCGGCTAGTACCCTATTCGTGAATCTAACTGCTGGTTGTATGCACTTCGACAAGTGATGTAACTTGCCAGCTAGGCTCTGTAGTTGCTTCCGTGAGCACGTTGTTTTCCCTTCCCATATTAAGCATTCCTCTAAAACTTCCATCACCTTTTCTTGTGGTAATGTGACAGTCATACTAATAGAATCCACTATAAAACCCAGCCAAGTTATCGAAGTGACAGGTGGAGTACATTTCTCCATAGCTAAATCTAAACCTAACTCATTCGATAATGTATTAAAATAATTGAACGCGTCCCATGCTTTCTCTTCAGTTGCTTCCACTCCGATAACGTCGTCTAAATAACATAACGAGAAATATCCCGCTTGCCTTAGTAACCAAACTACTGCCCTGGTAGTACGAGCACAAGCAAGCGCCGACGTTCTACAGCCAAATGGAGGTGCAATATCAATATAAATACTACCATTAAGCGCAATTCCTAACAATGGAACCGATAAAGGGCATACTCTCAATTGGCGATACGCTCTTGCTAGATCACCCCCCCACATCCAGGCATTCGGACCAATCTTCATGAGCCGGTCAGACAATGTTGGGACCGAGGGAAGACAAAAGTTAAAAGGATGTCCCAAGTAGAATCCACGAACTATACCTGCGTTAATACTCTTGCCTCTTGGGAAGCTAAGATCAATAATAATTCTCTTATCAGTAGAGCCCTTTTTAGGCCTAATCATCATTGGGCTGATTTGGCACCATGGAACAAAGGGCAGTGATGGGAAAGGGCCTAACAACGCACCATGATGAAGTTCCGTAGTAATAAATTCCTAAAAGTTGGGACTGGTATCCGTTTCGATGTATAATCTAGAGGCCAACCAAACTCTAGATGTTCAACTAACAAGACATCGGGGTAATCTAATAATACAGCGCGCCATTTAGGAATATTTAAGCCTGATGGAACGGAAATCTTAGCTCCCATGAAATTAGGCAAACCTGTTATACATACTTTGTCATATATATCTCGATAAATCCCTTGACCAAACCAAGCTTTATCTACTGAATTGGGCCAGAAATCCAGCAAACTATTCTGAAACTGCATAGGCGAGGGCGGTGAAATAAAATCTGTGTTATTACTCTTGGTCGAGGATAACATTAATTCTAATGGGTCATCAAACCAGTCAAAAGTCGGCATGTCTAATTCAGTTACCACACTACTTACAGCGTCAACTTGGACCGACTGGATCTGTACATTGGAGCAGGAATCATTATTTTTAATGAGCACAGGCGAATCAGCAACAATTTTAGACACAGTTTCATTACTCGCAGTTTCATGAACGTTATCTGATACAGGCAAGGCCCTCACAATAGTATCAGACGATGAATAAGGGCCATAATCAAGAGTGACATTCTTATCAGCCGCTGATAGAGGCGAGGCAGTAATAGGGTCAGGAGTGCTAGTAATCGTGGGAGCAAGCTTAAAACTTGTATATTCAGATATATTAAGAGCTATATTTGTATTATCACTAACCACAGGAAAAGAACTCACATCATTAGTATTAGCCGTCACCTCAACTGCTTTCTTGTCTAGAAATCTTCTCTTTTTTAAACAGTCTTGTTCGCAATGAACTAGCACATGCTTAAAGCGATATGCGCACCAGGCACATATGTGCGGGGAGCGGTCAGGTAACACGCCATGAGTCGCAGTAAACCCATAGTCTTTTCCCCAGTTCCATAAGTAACACGGTTTACCCTCTGTTTCTCTAGTATAATCGTCTCTCTGGTTAACCGGGGGAGGATTTATGGCGGTTGCCACTCCTGTAGCAGTAGGTACCTGAGTAGGACGAGGAGTCGTAGCATTTACAGGACGCGAATGAGAGAACTGATTAGAGCCCGCTCTCGACTGCAGTGTCCTTACTGCCTCAGTGCAAATATCTCGTTGGACGTCTTTAATGGCTGCCGGATCTGCCCAACCATCTCTAAGGCGTCCATCTGCTATCATACAAAATACACGCTCAGACCAACGCCGGCAGGTTGGCCAGTCCCATGTAATAGCCATGAGGGCCAGATCTTTTTCATGTTGTAATACAGCAGGCACAGAGGCTACTGGAAAATCGGGTTGATCAGTTAACAGCCGAACAGCAAAGAAGTACTCTGCTCAAGTCGCTTCCCCGAGGGCAATCTTCTTACAGACGTCCCCCCTAGTAATCAAATGATGCGGGAAACAGTTCATACCTGGGGGACGCTGCAAAGCTTGTACGTTGTCCAGCATGAAGTCGGCAGCAACAGGGAGCGGGGCTGCTGCATCTGAAACCCAGGGGCAGATGCTGAAGACTGTGGGAAATACCCGTCAAGAGGTGCTTGACGAGGATAGTGCGGGCGAGCCACATGAGCTGACCGCATAGGAGCCCATCCTCGACCTTGTGGAGACGGAGACTGCACTCTATGTGGGCCAGCGAAGACTGGCAATTGATGACCATCGACTACTGTCGGAACAGGAGGAATCCAGCCCGAGGACCCATCTGTAGCCCTCGACACAGACGGCGGTAGCCCCATAGCATCTCGTCTAGCAGTCGAATGACTCGCCCCAGCCAATGGTGACATAGTAGAACCCAAATCACCAGGAGTAGAGGAAAATGAGGAGCGATTCACACCTCTCGGAGCAGCCGCCATGCGCTCCAACGCCTCCAGCTGCGCTAACACAGCCTGTGGAGCACTTGTCGTAGAAGAACCCACCCGTGAAGAACCGCCATCAGAAGATGTAACAGCGGTCAGTGGGGCACGAACTGAAACCCTCCGAGGAAGTACTGGTCGTCGAGGAAGGCTATTTGTCGACCCACGACCACAGCGTTTTTTGGTTGGAGGCATGACAAGCAGCACGAAAAAATGAACACATCTTAGTCCACTGGCGGCCATGCGGGCTATGGCCGCTTAGAGACTAGCGACCGATACGCCACCCTGGTGTCTCGTGAGTGAATTAGGAATGTTAGCTAGCCAACATCACCAATCTGCCTCACGGCAAAAAACGCTTGAATTATGGTCCTGGTACCTTCGCAGAACGCCGGTGAACGTTATATATGTTATTCGATCGATAGAACTATGCCTCATACATTACTCAGGTCAAGACACAGTGTTGAAACAGCAAACATACATTAGACGTACATTAGATGTACATTAGACATACGTTATCCATACGTTGTCAGTACAGTCTGTACATTTCCACTGCCTTTAATGTAGGTCAACATAGTGCAACGTAGTGAACAATATACATCGACATATGCCTAGCGTATACATAATGTACAGCCGATGTAACACGCATACGTTGTCGTACATCGAAAGTTTTGTGCATGCACAAAACTTTCGATGAGCATCGACATACATCGACATATGCATAATGAACGCATAATGCAAAATGACGTATCCGGATGTAGCGGCCAAAAATCACATACGTTGGCGTATGTTTGCGCGATGCATCGTAATGTGACAGCCCCATAACGAGCATCGACGTACGTCGACGTACATCGAGGTACCTAGATATACATCGATGTATGCATAACACATTACGACGCTGATTACGATTATGACACATTACGACGCATCCCGACGTAGTGGCCAAAAATCAATTATGTCGGCATACGTTTGCGCGATGCATCATACTGTGACAGCCCCTTAAGCAGTCAAATAAACCTTAGCATTTGCTACTGAAATAAAGTATTGAGTATTATTTCAAACAATTGGGGTATGATTCCCTATACCACCAAAACCAGCTGAGATGATTACTGAGATGAACCGTTCCGACGACCTCTGTAACCTATGTGGAACTCTCTACAGTTGGGGTAGAAAACCTGAACTAAGTTAACATCAGAGCCCTGCTCTTAATGACTAATATGTGGACGGCATATGTGAGAGAGTTCGTGAGAGGAAACTTGGAATAGGACCCCCCCCCACCCCATCCCACTCACATACCCATGTAGTTCAAGACCCTTAAGAGGGCGCCACTGGCGGCGCCACCTCCCTGTCCCCCTAGGTAGGTATATTCTGCCCACCTGCTGGTACCCTTGCCACCATATCCCCCGGGCGGGCCGCAGTAGAGGGTGACGGGGCTGTACGAGGCGGCTCCTCCCGGCCTCGCGCCTCCTGCTCTGGGAGCCTCCCGGCGGTAGGCCATCTCGTAGGTGACCGTCTCAGGGTAGTTCCCCAGGCAACGCAACACGGGTACCCCGGCCACAACCTGACCTGGAAGTAACTTTCTGAACGGCCGCCATTCGATGACCCCGTCATAAGTAGGACTTCCGGTCGTATTGTGATCGCCGCGGAACAGGCAGCGCTGAGACCAGCAGGATTCGCACGCATGCGTGCTTGGGAGTTCACCTTCCGGTATCTGGGCATCTCTGTTCGGGTATTGCCCTGTCGCCGCGGTAACATCGACGACGCGGTGCGCATGCGCGGAAAAGTCTCGGAGCTGGTGGAGGCCAGATGGTAGAGGTGGCGTGTTGGAATGGGTGTGGCGGATGTGGTGGAATTCATAGGGGAAAGCCTGCTGGTTGCAGGGCTCCGGACTTCCGGTAAACCCCGCCCACGACCGGGATGATGAGCTGCCTATTGGTGGAGAACTGCTGCGTTCCCCTGGCGAACTGTCGCCCCAGTCAGTGATACCCGGGCGCTGCGACCACACGTCGCCGTCAGTGAAGCCCGGGCACCCCGAAACCCCGCCAGACCACGCCCCGTCGGAGAGCTCCTGGCGCCCTGACGACAACGACGACGCGTCGCCGTCAGTCCGCCCCGGGCACAGCGTCGGAGAGGCGCCGGGCGGCGCGCTGAGGCGGTGTGCGCCGGTGCGCGTCCACTTGTGCAGTACGTAGGCAAGCAGGCCCAGCAGGCAGCCGGCCGCCAGGACCAGCGGTCCGCTGACACGATACTTGCGGCGCTGCCTCCAGAAGACGGTGTCGGCGCCGATGGCGGGCGACATGGCGCACAGGCAGACGGCCAAGCCGGACAGCACGGTGGCGCAGGCAGGCACGACGAGCAGGCAGGCCGCAACGCGCATGTTGTTGCGCGTCAGGAGCGCGCGCTTACTGAGTCGCGCATGCGCATAGTGACTGTCGCGCAGGCGCCGCGCCTCCATGTCGCGACGTCGCGTCGAGCGCAGCACCCGCGACAGATGCGCGTCGCGCGCCTTCCACTGGCTCGAATACATCGTTCGGCCCATTGTGACGTCAGTGACAGGTGCCACGGCCGTCAGCGAAGAGTCGATACGGCATGAATGAGTAGTGGTGTGTGATGACGTCACGCATACAGGTGATACAATTGATTTCCCCATATAAATGCTCTCACAGACAACACATGTGGGGCATTGTGAATCAAATTTAAAACGATCTATTTAAATAGGTCATTATACTATAGAAATCAACGTCGACACCATATTTACGGTGACATTATATATAGGTCGATGTTATATCTCTCGGTCGACACCATGGCCCGTATGCATGGGCTGGTGATCCACATAGCCGGTGCTACACGCTAGCTCTGGGGTTGCTATCCGCGGCTAGGAGGGGCTTGGTGAATTAGGTCAAGCCGTATGCACCGATGTCCAAACCGGTGCAGATAGCTAACTGTGTACTTATTTATAGATTTGGGAAATCCCTCTGAGCCTGTTGCCGGCAAGCACCGCTATTTGTTTTGTGTACATTCGTCGATTCGACAATATTAATATCATCACCGATGTAGCGGCGGCGTTAATATCGCCGTTATCGGTTCGATTTTGCGGTTAATTTGATAAAATTTCACTTTTAGAGTATGTAATTTTGTTAAATATGATTGCATTGAATAGAGTTGGGCCTAATTGGTACCTAACACCGCCGGGCACCAGCTAGCCTTGGTATTGCTGAGCCTGTTCCCGGCGAGCACCCCTATTTGTTTTGTGTACATTCGTCAATTCGACAATATGAATATCGCCGCCGATGCAGTGGCGGCGTTAATATCGGTTCGATTTTAGGGTTAATTTGATCAAATATCACTGTTACTAGTGTTAGAGTATGTAATTCTGTTAAATATGATAGCACTGAATAGATTTGGCTCTAATATATCGGTGGGCGGCACACTAACCGGCACGGCTTGCAGTTAAACTTGACTTGAAAGCAGGGTAGCTTAGCTTAGGCTACGGTCGGTGGCTAACGCTGGCACCGGCTCATGCATGTGGATTTTCCACCATTAGCCGTGTGGTGCCACCTAGACGCGGTTAGGGCGCTAGCACCAGCCCATGCATATGGGCCCATATCTACGTGATCATTACATCTAGGTCAAAGTAAAAACATCTAGGCCAACACCCAACCGACATCGCATTATATCGCCATAATATCGACATAGATTTCATATATGCCACGATATCACATTCATGTGGACATCAAGCCACGGTGCACAAAATCCAATCCGTGATTTGATGACGTCACATGACACCATTATAAACTCTGAGGGGTGTCGGAAATGTCCCAAGTATTAAACTCTATAGGTGTAATTTCCTCGCCACCATATCCATGACGTCATATGAGTGACATTATATATCCATACACGACGTCATATGTCCGTATATATATATTGATGATCCACGAAGCCATGCAGCCAGGCTTTATTGATGATCCACGAAGCCATGCAGCATGGTTTGAACCCTGACCTAGTCAAACCAATGACTTACAATGTTGATTATTGTTGATACCTAGACTGGCATTTGGCAGTAATGGGTTATATATAAGGACTGGTTTGCTCTCTATCAGAATAATGTGACTGACTCTGGGATATCAAGTCATGCTTTCTCAGTCAAGTAGCACTATAAAGTCACTATGCGTGCGCACCCGACCTGGCATGCGTACCCGACCTGGTATGACCTTAGATGTTGCTGGGATATCAAACTCAAACAAACAAAGAATTCCCCACGTTGCATGCTGGCAATGTCACAGCGACTATGCACCAACGTAAACTCCTCCGATGTAACCAGGATCCAGTCAGGGACATTGTCCACACTGCATCACTTGACCACTCCAACCGGTCCATCCGTCATGCATAATTAGCGCTCGTGTGTTTGGCGAGCACTCGACCCGTGTTTCTACGCAGACATCTCGTCAACACATGATAGCTGGCGCGAGGAGAGAACGCGTGAAGTGTGCTGTCCGTCCAGACTGCGGCAAGCCGGGCAGTGGATGTTTTTTTTGGGGGGGGAGGTTGGGGGAGGGGGGTGGATGGAGTTTAGTTGATCGTGGCCGGAAATCCATGCAAGTCTATAGGAAGCCTGTTCTCCAATTTCCAAGTTGTAGCTTGTATGTTCCATACGTAGACGTGGGATACAACTGAATGACTGTGTCTGTGCCAGTAGACCACATGTGGTGGGTGTGGTGGCGGTGGTGGCGGCGGTGGTGGTGCCGGCGGTGGAGATGATGAGAGAGACAAATGAGGTGTGGGGGCTAGGGGGGGGGGGGGACCGGTTGGGAGGCCAGGTGGTTCACCTGTGAGGACGATACAGTTGCCAACATGTGTGGATCTCAGCTTGTGAGACTCGGCCTCTGGATCGACCCAGCCCAGCTCGCACATGTGACGGCCCTCACCAGGGTATTGTGCGTTGGTGTCCCTGCCATTATATTTGTCCCTCACCAGTGTAGCGTGTGCCGAAGTTCCGGCCATTATGTGTCCCTGACCAGTTTAGTGTGTGTCGATGTCCCTGCCATTATATGTGCCCCTTGACAGTGTAGCATGCGTCAAAGTCCCTGCCATTATGTGTCCCTCACCAGTTTAGCATGTGTCGATGTCCCTGCCATTAAATGTGTCCCTCACCAGTGTAGTGTCCGTTGGTGTCCCTGCCATTATATGTGTCCCTCGCCAGTGTAGCGAGCATCAATGTCCCTGCCTTCATGTATCCCTCACCAGTTTAGCATGTGTCGATGTCTCTGCCATTACATGCGTCCCTCACCACTATAAAATGTCTCGATGTCCCTGTCATTATATGTGTCCCTCAGGAGTGTAGTATGCATCGATGTCCCTGCCATTATATGTGTCCCTCACCAGTGTAACATGTGTGGAAGTCCCTCCCATTATGTGTCCCTCACCAGTTTAGCATGTGTCGATGTCCCTGCCATTAAATGTGTCCCTCACCAGTGTAGTGTGAGTTGGTGTCCCTGCCATTATATGTGTCCCTCGCCAGTGTAGCGAGCATCAATGTCCCTGCCTTCATGTATCCCTCACCAGTTTAGCATGTGTCGATGTCTCTGCCATTACATGCGTCCCTCACCACTATAAAATGTCTCGATGTCCCTGTCATTATATGTGTCCCTCAGGAGTGTAGTATGCATCGATGTCCCTGCCATTATATGTGTCCCTCACCAGTGTAACATGTGTGGAAGTCCCTCCCATTATGTGTCCCTCACCAGTTTAGCATGTGTCGAGGTCCCTGCCATTACATGTGTCCCTCACCAGTGTAACATGTCTCGATGTCCCCGTCATTATATGTGTCCCTCACCAATGTAGCATGCATCGATGTCCCTGCCATTATATATGTCCCTCACCAGTGTAACATGTGTCACTGTCCCTGCCCTTATTTATATGTGTCCCTCATTTGATTTCTGGGGGGTTTGTGACCTAACGGTCACTGGCTGCAGAACAGCAGCATTTAGTAAACCGCGCCGTTAAAACGGTCCGTTTTTGGTGGTTTTTGTTGTTCTTCTTTTCCATTTGTTTCTTCTTCCGCCATATTGGTGAGGGACACATATAATGGCAGGGACACCAACGCAATAACTTGAATAAAGCATTTAATACCAATAACAAAACGTGACCTAGTTTTAACATTCTAAATAGGATCATCTCAATGCTTACACACCGCCACCTAGTGAGGAACTATGAATGTGATGCTTACACCATGTGGACCACTTCACATACAAATGGGCATACACCATAACACGGTTTGGCGGCCATCTTGACCTAATTCCTGTTCACAGGTAAACAATGGCACATGTCAGTATCACCAGTGTGGCAGTGAGCAATCTTCAGAGAGAAAAAGTTAAATATTTCTAAAACCACACAAGCAACAAACAAATTGATTGGAATACACTTAGAAAACATGTTTACCAAAAAGATTATATTAAATTGATATGTCTAGGGTTCTGGATTTCTATTAATTTTGAATAAAACGGACGTTTTGCACTGTGCGTACCAGCAAACTCAATTCATTGCCGATGGGCGTGAGCAATCTTCATACAGAAAAAGTGAAATATCTCTAAGACCACACCATCTAGAAACAAATCACTTGGTAAACATAGAAAACATACTCAACGAATAGATTACATTGGTCGTAATGCGAAGCATTACGTTTGATGCGAGGGAAGGGGCATGATTTAATAAGAATTCAACAGGTTCAGGTATACAATCTGCTCCTGTGTAGCGCATACAGTGCCAGTTGTAGAAAGGTGTTGGGATTGTTAAGTCGAAGCAAGCCAGCTGTTCAGCAACTTCATTCACAGTGCACACTACACAGAACGGGATGGTCTACCAGGTAGAACACTCGCTCCCCATTTGGGAGGTCATGAGATCAATCCCTGTATGAAATCCTGTATTTGCGGATCCCGACACATCATATATATGCGGGCATTTAAATGCTATTGATGGCCGATCCCGTTAGGCGGTACACGTAGGTTATGGTTACTTTCATTATGTTCACTCATGTTATTAGCTGTACTGCTCAACAAGGCTAGACTGCCCTAATATCCTGCATAAGGCGTATAATTCAAAGTTCCCCCTTTTTATATCTGTATTAGATAAATTACATGCTAGAGCTTACCCCATAGTAGATCTAACACACGACACAACACGAGATCCGAGTTCAGCACCAGCAGAAGAGTAGATAGGATTGCTTAGTTTTATTCACTTATATATTGTTTTCAGATACATACAACAGTGGATGTAAGAGAGCTTCTCATTGGCTATTACACTCATGCACACCAGTCACTCCTCTCCTGCATGATCTCTCCCTAACATAGTTCACCATTGGCTGCTTTAAGGACTCACCCCCCTCCCAGCCAGCTCTGGCCACCACCTGGCCATCGTGGGATTACTGAACATGACAGATACAGTGTGGCTGGGCGAGATAAGGGGGAGGGATCCTGCTTAAAGGGGCACTGCTTCCTTCCCCCGGGATGAGCATTATAAAGGGAGTACTGTTTCTTATTTAGCCATCTTGATACTCAATATATACTTAATCGGAGAATTTTACACCTGGATGAGTTAAGCCACTGATCTACAAACTGGATACTTATTGCTACCTTGCCTAGCATTTGTTATAATTAGAAAATGGCAAGAACTGATAAGGTCTCAGTGACTGACTGGACATTGGATCATGTTGCTTGTGGCATGGTATTCCAGTGGGGTAACACTATGAAGCCACCATGAGTGGGGCACAGGTAAGTGTGGGTAGCTTAATTGGATCAGGTAGTTGAATGGTGGAATAGTGTCCTCAACCATTATGTACCAATGTATACAGGTGTATATGCTTACATGTATGTGTGAATGTATGTATGGTATTAAATGTCATATTCGTGAATATCTACACTGATATGGGGACTAATTTAGTAAGTCACATTTGTCCCTACATGTTGCATTCCCTCACGCTCAGCCTGACACTATTAAGATCAGCTGAAATATTTTAAATATTCAGAAAACTGGCCGGGCAGTCAATGCATAATTTCATTCTTATTGATCAATAAATGCATGTATACTGTGTATTAAAAAGTCTGAATTCTTTCCATGGTTCTCCCGATTGGGTACTTCTTTTCAGGCGAGTCCAAACTATAAATGGATAAAGTGTCACGGTTAAGCACATTTAGATTCTATATGTATGTGCAGTGCAACTTCTAGTGCACTTTCTGAATCATAAGTCAAGTGCATAATTACAAATATTATACCTATTACATACTTGCAGACATTCACACACATTGTTTTGTTTTTTTATATATTATAGTATAGTGTTACAAAATCTTACCTGGGTATAGATGTTGGATAACTATTGTTTTACCGAGGTAGAAGCCTCGGTTAGACGTGGGCGAGGGAGAAGGAAGCACATCCGGGTCCAGCAATCTTTACCTACTAATTCAGGATAAAAATGATTCTAAAAAACAACCTAAGGTCAAGTGACCTCATGCTAAATTGAGTGATTGACTAGACGTGGCTGGGCGTGGTGGGTGGGCCCTCGCCTCGTCTACCCGTGGCTTAGACCTCGGGATTTCATCCCAGTTATCCATACTTCTATAAAAGGTAAGATTCGTTATAATTACTTTTATTGTTTACTCCGGTTTTTCAGCCTCAGGCTAGCCTCAGGCTAGGGAGACCTTTACATAATTCATTTTATCCTTAATATCATCCATTCTTATATAATATTCAACGTTTTTGTTCTCACCTATTCTTGTTAGTTGGCGAGCAGGCGCTTTGCAATGCCGGTAGGCTTTTCTAGTCGCTTGTTGTAATGTTTTGCAAACGACTTAGCCGTCTTTCAGCCTGCATGCGCTAGTATTCTTTTCACAGAAATACCTAACAACCGTGCCTTGGAGACCATGGCACCTCTAGTTGAGTGGGATGAGTATTTGCTCGTATCCACTCCAGCCAATTTCAACACCGTAATTGTCCATCTGGCAAGGGTGTCTCGTGAAATTGCCTTATGTGGCTTTATAAAGCTCACTAATAGCTGTTGTGATGCACGTAAATCTTTTGTTTTAGATATATAAGCCCGTATGGCTGACACAACACATAATTTCCGATCACTCGGAAAACAGTCTAAGTGAACCGTAGATAAAGGGTCACCTAACGTGTCCGATTTAAGCAATTGTGCTAAAGCAAACGTAGCTAGTTTCTTGTCTATTTCTAATCCAGTTAAAGACAAAGCAACAATGGTCTGTCCTCTGTGTCCGGTTACTAATAATAACAGGACCGCGACCTTAAAACCTAATTGTTTTAAATCTAACCACGAGTTGTGAGGCCAAGCCTGAAACAACTTAAATACTACAGACACATCCCAAAACCGCCTATACTTTGGTTTTGGAGGATCCCTTTGATAAATTGAACGAAGTAGATATCCAAGAACATAATGTTTTCCAACTGTTTCGCCATCAATTCTCGGTAATATGATTGATAACGCACATCTTGCCGCATTAATCGACCCAAAAGATAGTCCCTCACTCTAGAGAACGAAGAAAACGAGCTACTTGTGAAATTGTTGGAATTGTTGGCTTAACTTTCATTAACAAACAATGTACACCCCATTTCTTTAAATAGGATGTGTACATTTTAACAGTTCCTGGCCTCCAGGCATCAGCTACTATCCTATTCTCAGTAATTTTGTCCAATCCAAATTGGCGCAGCTGGTTCCTTAGAAAAGGAATGCCAATAGGGGCGTCGTTGACACGTCGCCGTGAACCACTAACGGTCCGTGGTGTGTCAGATTCCCGAGTTTTCTTGGGACTCGTATATGTTCTTTTGCCAGTTGTGAAACTGCTGGCAGCCAAGGCTGCGTGTCCCAATCGGGCACCACCAGTATAGCATGTGTCCTTTCCAAACCGATTTTCCTGACCACTCGGCTGATAATGCTAAAAGGTGGGAAAATATAAAAATAATTATTTTCCCAGATAATAGCAAATGCATCTACTTTCCAAGCCTCCGGTTCAGGATGCCAAGAAACATAACAAGGTAATTTGTTATTATTTTGTGATGCAAACAAGTCAACTTTAGGTGTACCCCATTTTTCACAAATGAAGTTAAACAAAGGTGTAGAGAGACCATTATAAATGGTCATGGAAATTTCTACTTTTATGGTCTGCAAGTGTATTTTGTGACCCTGGAATATGCGCTACAGTCAGCCAGACTTTTTGAGCCTGTGCCTTGAGCCTGTGACCAGTTCCAAACCAGGTTTAGACATTCTGTTGCAAGGCTGTCAAATGACCACCCAAGTTACGTTTAATTCAGTATCTTAGTATCAGTAGGTATTATCAGTTAGTATTCTAATTGTGATTTATGTAATCGTACTAAAACTACATAAACCCAGATATATAGCACGCCCTATTCTAGCGCTTTAATTATGGTCTGACGTTTTCATCATCAAGCCATCTCCTCCTGTTGTGACCCATCTCGATGAGCTCTCCCCTACTTCTCACGAAAGCATCAGCTCTAGTGATTTAAAATTTAATATGTCCCTTCCCATATAGAATAGCGGGTGCATACGATATCATTATCCCAATAAGGACTGCGACCTGTCTAATTTTAGGTTTTGGTAACTTAATAAGCTGGGTCGATGTATTCATAAACTTAATTAGTTTTTGTTCTGTTATCGACACTGTAAGAGACTGTGTATCCAGAATAAACCCTAAACATTTGAGTTGTTTTGTTGGTTTAAACACTGACTTTTGTGGATGTACATAAAACCCCAGTTTAGTGAGTAATGCACATAAATCCAAAACTGCATTCACACAATCAATTTGTGTTGATGCTATAATAAAGGAATCATGTATGAGCAGCTTAGTGAATAAACGAGGGGCACAAGCTAAACCCTTCGGCAAGCAGGTAAACTCATAGAGTTGGTTATCCCAAAGAAACCGAAGAAATTTCCGGTCTTTTTCTCTTATGGAAAGCGTATAATATGCATCTTGTAAATCAACACTAGCCATCCACGCATCTGGCGTAATCAGATCGCGTGCTGTATCTAGCGAGAACATTTTAAAATGTCGATATTCAACCATTTTATTAAGGATTGTTAAATCCAGGATCATTCGAACCTCGCCATTAGGCTTTGGTCTCGAGAAGATGTTTGAAATAAACTCTCCTGAACAGTATGTCACTTTTTATATAATTCCTTTCTCAAAGATTTTTGTACCTGTTTAGTTAGTGCCTCTCGTTCAACCGGTTCAATGTTATAAGGAAAAGGTATCCTGCCTTGTACCGGAATTTGTGTGAAGGGAATGTGAACTCCCCTAACTATTTGTAAAACCCCTAACTATTTGTTAAATTCTTGGTCACTAGTAATTTTGTTTGCCACTCAGAAATCTGATTATTAATATTACCCAGCCCACAAAGTTGCGTACAGTTTGTGTGGTTTATAGAGGCCTGGAGACTTGTAAATGTTTAGTGTTTCAACCTATATTGGACCCGCCCTAGGGGAAGGGTCCGCGAGAGTTGACACCTCGCCTAGGGGCCAGTCACGGTGTTGTCGGTCCAGCCTGAGCGAGCGCCCCGGCCCCGAAAAGCTTGACCGAAGTTTGAGCCCGGTCTGGTTCCCCTGGCGAACCGCCGTGGACGAAAATCCCCTCGTGACCTTTTGAAACGAGGAGTTTCCTGTTTCTTCTTACCATCCATGTTTTTGACACTCTTGGCTGCAGTTTCTACCTCTTTATAGAGGTATTGTAGTTGACCGCCAAACATTTTCGGTTTATCTAAAGGTTTCCCTTTAATCGGCTATGGAGCATGAAAGAGCGTTTATACTCTTTCCCATCATTATCAGTACCTTCTTTGAGCGAGGCCACTTCTTTGCCAGAATCTGTGCAAACTGGACTTGAAAACTTTTTCTTATCATCGATCGACACGGTAATTACCTAGCCGCGACCAACAATGCAAATACCTTTGTCCATAGTAATTAGCAAGACGGTGAGAACTTATTTTCTCGTTGCATTCTGTTTGCTACAGGAGCAATAGCTGTTAGGGTACCAAGCACCGCCGTATGCACTATGTGCAACACACCCTCAAATCTCTTACGGTCCTCCGTCATATTGACATCTCGATCCATCTCCTTAATGATGGAGTTGGGAACACCTTTAATGCCTGTTAACTCATCTGATAACTTAGAAATAATCTCCGCCGGTTTAAATGTGCGGAAATGGCCATTAATGTTCTCACGCATAAGCGTAGTGGTTTTCACACGCTTAGCCCTTGGCTTCTCCACTTTCTTAGCCACTTTGCCCCCAATGGCAGCATAGACACCTTCATATTGCGTGTCTGAGTCCGATTCCGTGGACGTGGAATCCGTGGACGAGTCAGAAGAAGAAGAAACTTTCCTCTTCTTCTTCTTCTTCTTCTTGGACTTGGTCTTGCGCTTTTTGCGAAGCCCAGTCTTCCCCCTTTCCTTGGTGAAATCATCACCCGAAGAAACAATCTGTTTCTTCTTCTTCCTCCGTTTAGGAGAAGGAGGAGGAGCCCTAAGCTCCATCGCTGAGTCTGTGTCCGAGAAATCATCCAGAGAAGACTCTTCCTGAACACTCGGCACTCGCCGTTTACAAGACACTGGTGGTTTGAGAGCCATTATATGACTCTCCATCGCCGCAAACCGCGTCTCCCAATTTTGAGGCTCGGCGCCGTCAGGAACTATGTCCTCCTCGGAGAGAATATGCGCCCCGGGCTGTGTCGAAGGCCCTGCCGACAACACGGGTGAGGAGTCGTACTCCTCGTCCCCTCCACTCGGAACACGCCCCTCGGCTGCTGCTGCACCTCGCTTACACCGCTTCGTGGCCATCGGGAGCTGAAACAAAATTTTTTGATCAGTCCCGGTATATATATATGTCACAACATGGTTGTTTCAAACTCATTTGGACATCTATTGGTGTTAGAGAACGTGTTTATACCGTTATAACACAGGCGTAATAAGCTAAATTTGTGCGTGGGTTGTGGGTCAAGCCCAAACCTTACGCGGGGTCGGGACCAGTGTATCGGCCCCCCCATCCCTCTGTTCCGCACACTTCTCCCACCTGTGACTACTACGTCAACAAGTTGGAGAAAATGCTACGAAACTCGGAGAAACGCCTGAAAAAGTTTTGTCTAGGGGAGTCTATAAAAGAAACCCAGGAGCATCTTCAACATTACTCTCTATTAGAGTACGAGAGAATTTCCACATGAGATAGGGCGAAACCCACATCTCTACCCATAGTCACACGGTGACCCGGGTGTTGACAGAACCGTCATGATCGGTTTCAAATCCTTTCGAGGAAGGAATTTTATCCTTGGTTTTTTATATACCAATAACTCAAATAACTCGTCCAAAATGGACCAAAGAAAGTCTAAACTTTCCATAATGATGCTCTAATGCATCATAATTAAGCTAACCACAGTTTTTATGATACTTACTGCGTATTAGCTTGTATGTAGACTAAATTTGCCGGAGCAACCCAACGACACGTAATCCAGTCGTGAGTTGTATATGCTAATTGCTGGTACCTCACGTGCTTCCTTCTCCCTAGCCTGAGGCTAGCCTGAGGCTGTATACCGAGGTAAAATATATATATATATATATATATATATATATATATATATATATATATATATCATTAATGACAATGCCATATGATTGAGTATAATGGAATGGCATCGTCTACATGCACAGCTCATACATTACCCTGACAATGAAAAACTAGTCTTATTTCATAACTACCAGTGACTATGAATGGTCAGAAGTAATTTGTGGTATTACATCCGTGCATGTATATTATATTTAATTAGATATCCTAGACTTATTTCTGCATCACAACCACTCAAATATTTAGTGCCCTTTTCATTGGGCAGTGGTACAGGCATGAGGCAAGTGTGTTTTTTTTGTGTTTTTTTTTATTGATACGGTATTTATTCTGCACATAGCGTGTAAGCTCCCGCGAAGGTGCTTGCTTTCAATGCTGGACAGCTGTGAGGAATGTTATGGTGTATACCCCGGTTCTGGTTACGGGTTGGTATCCGGGACATCCACCAGCATTTATTTAAGTAGTGTCTATGTTAGTCTTTTTTGGTTTGTTTGGGGGGTGTAACTTCCTATCGTATAACTAATATCATAGCCTAGTATGTACATCTAGTGAGATGGTAATAGGCTTGTGGATGAGGACGTGTTCACAGAATTTGTTTGTTTTGTTTGCAGCTTTCCTTTCACTTGCCATGTCCCTGGTTAGTGCCTAGATGTGCCAGAACACATCCATACTCTTCGGGACTGTGACCAGGTGGGTCAGCTGCAGTGTTAAATTGTTAACCATAGTTCTAACGGCATTGTCCCTGACTTTTGGTTTTACCACCTTCCTTTCACCTAACCCCGGTCCCTAGTTGGTCCCCGTGTCGGCATGGAAGACGCAGCAAGGTGGCACCACCAGGCGAGGCAAAAGGCCTGACCAGTAGATGACTGGGTGAGTGTCAGTTATACAGGAGTGAACCAGTAGAAGACTGGTGGGGTGTCAGAGAGGATGAATTGAAGGAGTTCATAGTTAATTGGTTTCCGGATAATTATACTCATATCTTTGGTTATGCATCTTATATATATAGCATTCATTGATTAAGCAGGAGAGATTTCAATCACGGACAATTGGTCTTCCTCATTCCACTGCTCCTTGCCCTAGCATAGAAATGCTGAGTATCAGACTATATAGCAACAAGTATTAATCTTAAATCATTGGTTTTACTCGACCGGATTTGAACCACACTGGTTCGAATCACACGACCTGCCACACAGGAAGTGGGTGCTCCACTGAATAGGCCACTCAACCTTGGGGAATGTTAATTGGCTACAAACCAATAAGATACACATGACGTCAGGTTATAATCTCTGAATGGAAAGTAACTACCTTCTTGAGGAGATAGCCTCCCAAGTGTCTTAGGGTCAACTTCAAACTATGTGTCACTTTTCAACCTTCTGTAGCAATAGATATATATATATTATATATTATATATATTCTATCTTCTCCTGACGTTGACGGTGGCGCACCCACCCGTCTCCCAACATCACTACACCTTGTCTGTGCTCTGCCAGTTTGTGTCAGTCCCAGCAAAAATCACATCTGTTCTATATAGCATCCCCAGTCTGTCTACCAAGGAGGTAGGCAATTATTGCCGTTTATCTTTAAGCCAGCACAACTCAACACCTCCAGACTAACAAATAAACACACAAAATGGCATGCCTGTGTTCCCTTAGCCGTGTCAGATATGTTGCACCCATCCAGCTTCTCTAATTGCCCTACACGTAGGCACATACGGGAGTGGCGTGATAATGCCCGTATGCCCCGGATGAGTCATTGTTTCAGGCTGCGTGTACCTGTCCACCGCGGAGGCACTGCCTTGTTCAGGTGTCTGGTGCTTGTCCATAGGGGCAGTGTGCACCTGCTGCATGCTGCGTGTCTGGGTGTACATCAATGATCAAGTCCATCCAAATCTATAATCTATGTCCAAAAGAAGTCAAATACAAACCCAGTGCATATATAGTGTGTGCTGGTTTTGTGGTTGTTTTACATCTTGGCAACATACAAGATCATATCAGGTAGGGTACTGACTTCGGACAGTGCGCACTCATGGCGACCTTACAGTGCTGCCCCAATGGAAGAACCAACCACATGACATGATATCCCACTCAGTCACATTATCCTGACACTGTCCTGCTTTTTGATTATGATAATTATATGCACATCAAGTTAAGACAGTATCTGGTTCAAGGCCACATATTGAAGCTAGAGTAATAAAACATTAGTCTTATTGCATGAGGCCTCACAGTAAATAACCCATTGCATATTTAGGCGATTTCGACGATTTCAACACTTTCACGATCGTATAAAGTATATGACATATGACAGGAGTAGTCGAATGTGTCAATCCAATGATGTAATTAGAACCACTGCTATGTTCTGTTATAATATATTGATGTGAACTACTTTGTCTCTGCTAAAATAGTGCTTTTGTATGACCGTGAAAATATTGAAAACGTCGATGAACTTAACTGTATCGAGTAGTATATAAAAAGATAGGTTCATTATGCCATTGCCATATACATGTGGACATATATACATATAACCCTCCAGGTGGCGCCACCGGTCATATTTAAATATGCATGCAAGGTGTCCGCTAAAGTGGCCCGGTATACTTCGTGGCGATGGGAATCGTACTCTGACAAATGCTCTCCAAGCACAACTCTGCTTAGTTTATATGTTTATATAACCAGATATGTGGGGGGAGAGTTGTAGACTCACTGCACCTAAACTGGGCCACCCCAGGGAGAGTGCTGAGGTCAGTCGGGGGTTGGTGGGGGTGCTGAGGCTGGGTGAGAAGAGGGTCAGTGCTGAGGTCAGGGTGGGGGTCTGAGGCTGGGCCTGTAGCGGGCAGCTGTTGTTTTGAAAATGAATGGGTGAGTGGAGAGAAGGGAGAGTAAAACTGGGGTATTTTCAATTTTCTTTAGAGTAATTCAAACAAGAAATATATTTGCTTTAATGTAAAATATATGTTAGTACAAGTACATTGCATAATTAAATCAGAAACATATATAGAAAGAAAACATGTTTTTGTTGTTGAATGTAAAAAGGTTTTGGACTGTATGGGGTTTGAACCCACAAAAACATACAACTTCAGATTACAAGTTCAACACCCTAACAACTAGGCCACAGAGGACACATATAATTGGCTTCTCAGGCTATTTGTATATATGACGTAATATATACAATATGTATGTTTATGTATGTATTTATGTATGTATGTACATTGCATAATTCAATCAGAAACACATATAGAAGGGAACATGTTTTTTTTGTAGTTGAATGTAAAAAGCAGTGACCTACATGCAGTTTGAACCCACACCACCAAAGAACTTCACATTACAAGTTCAACACCTTAACTCTAGGCCACAGAGAGCACACATAGTTACTTGTCTCAGTTCAGGCTACTTGTATATACGACGTCATATATACAAGGTGTGTGATTGTGTATGTGTATATATATACCATTTGTATATCATATGTATGATGTATATACTAGTCATATATCAAATGTATGCATTGCGAGGGAATCATACGATGCCCACATAAATACATTTGATATATGCACTAGTAATAGTATATATGTCATATTATTTATATCTTCCAGATAGACAATAACACACATGTAGTTGGATGAGATAAAACTCTGGCTGGCACCTCTAAAGGCCCCTCCGTTTAATCAAATAGTTCAAACATAAAAATACAACAGACAAACAATTCAAAACAGTTCAAAACATCAATCAATACAACAGTCAAAAGTTCAATCCAAAAGCAAAATCAAAAGTCAAAATTCCGGCCGACTGGACACCGAATGCGTGTCGCGCCGCCCGAAGTCGCCTCCCCTGCATATCTTCCTCCTGATTGGAGGATAGCCCGTAGCCCGCAAAACGGCTCCCCCGCAAATCTTCCTCCTGATTGGTGGGGGCCCGCATCTCAGCGAACCAAGAGACGGAGTAGTAGAGGCGGGACAGCGACCAACCCCCAGCAGGTCGAGTCACAATAGGGCCCCCTACAGCCTAAATAGTATTAGCATAACTAGTTATACCCCAGATTATTTATATCTCCCGGATAGACAATAATACACACGTAGTTGGACGAGATAAAACTCTGGCTGGCACCTCTAAAGGCCCAAACCCACCCAGACACAGGATTATCTTAGACCGTTCGTTAGGATAGCAGCCACGCGCATGTCAGCTGCTAACCGCTGTCCCATAGGCGCTCTCAAATATTCGAACACAGTGTCCGACTTCCAGTCTCCCCTCTCTTTTATCTCAAGGATCGAGGCCCCGCATAGCCTCAGGAAGGTAGCTCCACCCCCTACGGAGGCTGTGGGTTGTGAAATTTGCGGGCCGCAGGCCTGCTCGCTCCCACAAGCATTTTAACGACGACAAATAAAAGGAGTATGGCATGGAAAGTGACCCACCTCACCTCGGTAATCTGAAGGCATATGGCCCTCAGGGGGGGCTGCCACTTCTGCAAAGTGCCTACGTACCCAATAAACCGCCCACAAGGCCGGATTGGGTATGGTTGACACCGGTATTCGGTGAACTCGCTCCTGGTACTGTATGGTCTTTGACGACCGCACCCGGATCATTATCCCCCACCTCTAGAAGATGAAGTCTGACCTGAGCAGTGAGGACTCCGACTCTGACACATGACATTTTCTGAGCAAGGCCCTAAATGATAGTAATACCGCCGCTCGTAGCGCCGTATGTCCTGGTGTAAGGAACATAACTGCGAATAATCTTACTAGCTGGTATGGTAGCAGTGGTGGAGCCTGCTTGGGAGCATCTCCCAAAGACCTGCGTATACCTGACATACACTTTTTTATACGATGATTAGTATAATCTATAGGCGCGCAGCCCAGCTCTTTCAGGTGATTATTAAGTGCACTAACATACTGTCTTATAGAGCTGAAGCACATCCTCCGAGCGAGAAATGATATATACATACACAATTGATCAGGATAGCATGGATACGGGACAACATTTTCCGTGAAAATTTCACAGAACTCCAGATAGGCTTTCACCTGGACCGACCGGGTAAGTTTGGTAGTGGCGGCATAATGCGCTTCCTCGAAGTCCCCACATTCCGCCCGGAGTCGATCCCAGTCTGGATTAACAAGCAAACAGGTCATGACAACACATGGCCCCCATAGCGTCTGCATCTCTCACCCGGGCAATATTCTTAAATTCGCCCAGGCAGCTCAGGCTGTCACACACTACGTTGTCATGGGTGCTAATATATACCGATTGTACATCAAAGTTATGCTGGATCGACATCCAGAATATCAGTCGTAGCCATTTCATGGTGGTTTTATTTCTGCTCCTACCTGAGTTGAGAGCGGCACGGACCTGAGTGTTGTCAGTGATGAACACCACGGTTCTATCAGACCATAGCTGGCCCCAGCGGCGCACCGCCACCAGGATGGGCCACAGCTCAAGAACAGTAATGTTGTCAGTTCTGCAACCGACATCCTTAGCTTCCTCAAAGTGATACCCTAGCCATCCCTCCAAAGCCCTCGCATTACCGAACCCGAATAGCGATGAATCACTATAGACGGAGATGCATTCATTGGCCGAGATGATGTTGGCTTTCCCATTGAAAGTGGCCGCGAATTCCAGCCACCACTTCAGGTCTAGGCGGTATTTGTCATTGAGTCGCACTTTGTGGTTGCGTTTTTTGGCAGGTCGTATACCCAGCGTGAGAAGGTACGGCCACCTCGGATTACTTTACAGCAATGTGCCAATACACCCGCCAAACTTTCTAACTCCCGTTTTGTGGCTTTCCTGCACCGCAGGAAGAGTCGCAAATGATCCTGCAATTTTGCCAGTTTATCAAGCGGCAAGCGCAGCTCCATCTTGATAGAGTCCACATCTATCGCAAGAAATCTACATATCTGGCTTGGGCAGGTTAGCTTCTTAAAGCTGACATAGAACCCAAGTCGACGCAGGATCGCCACCAACTTGAGCTGCCGTTCCCGACACCCATCCTCCGAGCAGGATACGACACAAAAATCGTCTAGGTAGCTAATGCACTCTTGATGGCTTTCCCGCACCATGCAGCGAACAACAAAGTCACTAACCTTGGAAAATACGTAAGGGCTGCTACTGAGGCCCATACAAAGGCGATTGTCCCGCAAATAAACCACCCCCTCTCCAAAATCCCAAGCAAGCCCCTGCCTAGCTCTACACCCCGGATGGATGTTAATGGCGCTGTAGGCATTGCTAATATCAACAGTAGAACAGAAGACCGCCTGCTGCAGGAGTTCGGTCACAGATTCAACAGAGTTGTAGCTAAAGTTCACACGACAGCCCTGAGTATGGTCATTCATGCATTCACCGGATGGGCTAGAACAGTCCACTATGGCCCGGAAATCATTGTGCCCTTTTGGCACGCCGCCCATAGCGTGGATGCATACACATGGTTCCTGCACAATTGTAATCATTTCATCATCAATTTCACACTGCAGTCGCCCCGACATAGCCACACCCACCACACCTTTTGTGATAGAGCCATAGTTCTCTTTGTGATAATGGCTATCACATTCATCGTCAATCACCTTGAAACCGAAACATCCACCTCTTAGAACATATTCCCAATTGGGATCTATATCACCGCAACAATAGCATTCAGCGTAGACACTACATGGTTTAATCTGAGCTCGGACACCTTCTATAAGGAAAACACAATTGCAACAACCGTGAATACAAGCATCATATATATCAAAGTAGCATTCACACCATGTGTGCTGGCTGTCACGGTCAACAGCCCACAAAGTGCATAACAAACCATCATTCTTATCACTCCCCTGGTCACGGCCGATCACGCGGAACCAGTCACTGTTCAGCTGTTTTAGCTCATGTATGGGCGCACCGTGACATCCTGAGATGCGGCCCTGTGGTCTTTCTGCTGGAGCAGTCTCAGACACAAGATCCCTGCGGGAGCCCGCATTTCCATCGCGGGAGTCGACACCCCCCCACTCCTCCCCCTCCCTAGCGTGGCCTGGCAAAAGGCGACTCCCCCACCGCTGTGGTTACAAGTGTTACGGCACGATCCGCCGGCGGGAGCCGATGCCCCCCCACTGTCAGGGACATCATACACTTGCGACACCCCCCCACCTACTAATCCCTTAGAAGAGCCACCCGCATGCGCACCGTGACCGGTGGCGCAATCACTGTCATCACTCTCCCCCGACACTAATCCCTCGGCATCATGACACAGTCAAAACTTCTTGTTTGGACAAGCATCGACAACATGGTTTTTGCTCTTACATTGCAAACAAAGATGGTCCCACTCACACTTTGATCTAGTACAGCCTTCTTTATTATAGTTATACCCAAAGCACACCCCTTTTGCCTTGCTCGACCCCCCCCCCCCCCAAAGGCCTCTACCGAACTTCTACCGCTCGCCGCTCTAGCCTTATTGTTACTTTTATACGACCTAGAGTTGTCCATATTGAAATGCAACAAGGATAAGCCATTGTTCCCCATTCTGAAAGCCCTCAGACCTTTGTCCCGAGCCTTCTCACGCACCCCATGATCATAGCCTCTATAAGCTTCGTCCATGTAGTTATTCGTCGTTGCATGCATGCACATATATAAGCACAGTGACCGATATAACCTATCAACGAATCCATGTCCATCTCTACCTTAACAGCCCGCTTCATGGCCCAAACTAGTGCAGCGTACAGCAATTCAGCGAAAGTCAGTCTCTTCACACTCTTCCTCCCCTTAGTGAAGCAGTCTAGTGCAAACTTACTTCTCTTCTTTCTTCTTCTCCTGCGGTGCTCTCTGCTTCCAATCCTCAACTCGTCCGAGTCCCCGGACGATGATGGAGATGAATCCCCCGAACTTGGGCTCGAGTCCGTCGCTGTACACGCCTTCTTTTTGCTGGACTTCTTCTTTTTCCTCGATTTGCGGCACAAGCTCGTCTTTTCGCCCGCATTTTCCTCTGCTGCGATCTCCTTCTCCAGTGCCGCCTTCAGCTCTGCTTTCCGGCACGCCAATACATGCGCCTCCAACATTTTGCGAAGCTCGATTTCCTCCGCGTCAGGTGGTATCTCGCTAGCCATGCGTGCTAGCTTCGGGATCCCGTCACTGCCCTCTCCCAATGAAAGCTTCAACATGGCGTCCCCCACAACATCCTCGCTACTCTCACCGGCACCGATCTCCTCCTCCAGCGCCTCTGCCTTGATGTTCTTCCTTGCCACTTTGGCTTTTACCACTTTGCACTTAGCACCGCGAGGTGGTTCATGCTCATCTCCACAAGCCTGGCAAACGTCCTCAACCATTCTGACACAGGCAGAACCTAACACAACAGCAACAGTCAAACGCCCGATGGCGTAAGCGTATGTGTTGCAGCAGGTGTACCGAACAGCTAACACGTCCGCACCAAGTCAAAATTCCGGCTGACTGGACACCGAATACGTCTCACCCCGCCCGAAGTCGCCTCCCCCGCATATCTTCCTCCTGATTGGAGGATAGCCCGTAGCCCGCAAAACGGCTCCCCCCGCAAATCTTCCTCCTGTTTGGCGGGGGCCCGCATCTCAGCGAACCAAGAGACGGAGTAGTAGAGGCGGGACAGCGACCAACCCCCAGCCGGTCGCGTCACAATAGGGCCCCCTACAGCCTAAATAATATTAGCATAACTAGTCAGTTATAACCCAGATATATATGACGTACATACACGGTATGTATATATATGGACCAAAAATATATATTGATCTGCCAATACTAATATATATATAGGCGAAGGGTAGTAGAACCATATCAGTTTCTACACTCACCTACAACGAACTGCACATTCTATGATTCAGCTGGGCCTGAACATTAATGGTTTGACGGGATCTGCTGCAATTGGGGAGGTTTCTGGGTTTAATGCTATGATGGCAGCAGCCGTTCTGGTCAAGCCTATGTGTTATCATTTGGACTGGATCCATCGCAAATGCGCCGTTCCACAGCGTATGCATCGGAGGACAGCCTGGGGTCGTAGCACCATATCAGTTTCTACACTCACCTATGATGATTTGCACGTTCTGCGATCCCGAGTCGTCCGCCACCGCGTACACTGCGGAACGGCTGCTGCCATCATAGTGTTAAGCCCAGAACCTGGCACATTTCCATTGGATCCCATCCAACCGATAACGCATGACCAGAACAGTGGCTGCCATTATAGCGTTAAACCTGGAAATCTGCGCATTTGCGGTGGAACCCGTCAAGCCATTATCGCTCAGGTCCAGCTGGATTGTAGAATATGGCTGCTCCCATCATAGCATTAAGCACAGAACCCTGTGCATTTGCGATGGATCCCATCCAAAGGATAATGCATAGGCACAACCAGAACGGATGCTGCCATCATAGCGTTAAAACCGGAAACCTGTGTATTTGCAGCGGATCCCATCAAACTATTAATGCTCAGGCCTGGCTGATCTGGCCAGCATGAAACGGCTGCTGCATTAGCTAATACAAAGGATCTGAAAGTCAAAAACTTTCAAATGCACATATCTCACTCCATATGGTTTGTGTGTTGTTGTTTTACATCCTAGCAACATCTAAGGTCATATCAGGACGGGTACCGACTTGTGACAGTGCGCACTCATGGCGACTTTATAGTGCTGCCCCACTGGGAGACCAGGCCACCAGTACCATGATCTAATATCCCACTCAGTCACATTATCCTGACACTGAACCAACCAGTCCCTGCTCTATCCTAATAATGCCGAGCGCCAGGCCAGGAAGCGACAAGTATAAAGTCATTGGTTTGACCCGACCAGGTTTCGAACCCACGACCTCACGGTCTACCAACACGGTAGACGGACGCTCTAACTCATTCGGCCACCCCGTCTGGTCACTCCATATGGTTCACTCCTTTTTACATTCAATAACAAAACAAAAACGTTTTTCTTTCATATACAGTGTAACTGACAAATTTCAAACGGATGCACGCAAAACACATGCGTGTGCATCTTCACATACGTTTAGACTGCCAAGGATATGTGTACTGCTCACATACGGTATGCGTAGACAATATGTATATGGCAATGGCCTGAACTGAGACCAGTAATTATATGTGGCCTCTGTAGTCTAGTGGTTAGGGTGTTGAAATTGTAATCTAAAGTTGTTGGTCTTGTGGGTTCAAATCCCATTCAGTTCACTACTTTCTACATTCAACAACAAAAAGATGTTTTCCTTCTATTTGTGTTTCTGATTGAATTATGCAATGTAAGTGTACTAACATATATATGTAACACCCTAACCATAGGCCACATGAGCTGGTTATCTCAGTTCAGGCTATATATACAACATCATATATACAAGGTGTATGAATACATCCATGTATGTATATACCTTGTATATATGACGTTATATACACAAGGTATATACACAAGGTGTATGTATGCATGCATGCATGTATATACCTTGTATACACCTTGTATATACCTTCTATATGCATGCATGCATGCATGCATACATACCTTGTATATACCTTGTATATATATTTGACATATATACTAGTGCATATATAAAATTTCTACATATTGTGTGGTGGCCGTGCAGTGACTTTAGGGTTGCCGTATGATGGCCACATAGCACATACATTTGATATATGCATTTGATATATGCACTAGTTACTAGTCTAGTATATATGTATATGATACATACAAGGCATACATACATACACACATACATACATACACAGATACACATACATACATACACACATACATACACCTTGTAATTGTATATATGACATCCTATACACAAATAGCCAGAACTGAGACAACCAGCTACATGTGGCTTCTGTAGTCTAGTGGTTAAGGTGTTTAACTTGTAATCTGAAGTTGTTTGCTGTTGTGGGTTCAAACCCCCAAACAGTCCAAAACCTTTTTACATTCAACAACAACAAAAATGTTTTCCTTCTATGTGTTTCTGATTGAATTATGAAATGTAATTGTACTGACATATTTGACATTAAAGCAAATATACAATCCTGTTTGAACTACTCTAAAGAAAATTGAAAATACCTCAGTTTTACTCCCCCCTTCTCTCCACTCACCCAGCCATCTTCACAACAACAGCTGTCACATGACCAATCTAGGTCACTCTACACCACCAAGTGGAAAAGTTCAGTACTTAGCTTGCACCATCCTGTGGCACAAATTAGAACTATTCCGAGTTTGTTTGTTTTCCCGACCACCTATACCTTTTCCCTCCAAGAGAGTGATTAACCGATGCAAAAACATGACACTTTGTATGGATTTAGCCCCATTGAAATAATACAATATTAAGCAAATTGTTTCCCTCCCCTGCTTTGTCAGAATGTAAAAGTAACATTGGCACTACATCAGATCTATCGAGCAATGTATATTCTAATGTATAGTCTAATGGTCTATTCAAACACTTTTACCAAACTGCTTCAATGACGATGACACAATGTTTGTTTTGTTTGTTGCTGTTTTACGTCCTAGCAACATCTAAGGTCATATCAGGATGGGTTCTGACTTGTGACAGTGCGCACTCATGGTGACTTCATAGTACTGCCCCACTGGAAGATCAGGCTGCCAGCACCATGACCTGATATCCCACTCAGTCACATTATCCTGACACTGAGCCGACCAGTCCTTGTCCTACCCTATGAATGCCGAGCACCAGGCTAGGAAGCGACAAGTATCAATTTTTAAGTCATTGGTTTGACTCGATCAGGGTTCGAACACACGACCCCACGATCTACCAACACCCGACACAATGTCATGTAGACATAGATCGTGATGGAGAAAGTGGTATTATCTCATGTAATATAGATACTAGCACAACTTCACTGTAATCTATAGTAGAAGCAAATGTGTGGCAATAACCCTACCAAGTTAGGCAGTCAGGAGGCATGTAGTTATAGGTGCAAAGTAAGTCTAAAGTATTTGTTTAAAATGAATTATAGTAGTGGGAGGTGCACCATACTATAAACTTATTGTGCACCTATAACTACATGCTTCCTGATGACCAAACTTGGTTGGATTAATGCCATATATTATTTTGTTTTTACTATAGATCGTAGTGCAATCCCCTTGTGTGTAAGATACAGCTGCGACCCCAAATTGTGGGTCGTATCTTTAGTCCTTGCTGGTGGACCAGCGGAACTCGGAATATAGTTGGGAATTGGAGGTGGTGAAGGATGGACAACTGCCACTTTACATTAGCATCAGGGCCCTGCTCACGGTGAGACAATATATTGATGTTTCACTTCCAAGTTCTAGACAGCAGAATGTATGCACAGAAAAGAAACTGGTTTCAAGCAGTGGTTCTATTAAAACTTACAATCCGTGATTATATTGTCCTTTGGAATTCAGGTATACATACACAATACATACGCACATACATACAGACATGCGTATAATACATACATGTGTGTACTTACCATTCACGAAATGCCATCTGGTGGGCAGTATCCAGATCATCGCCTGGGGTGTCATTAGGGGGCTTCCCCAGTAGGGAGTTTTCATATAACTCGGGCTTCCCCCACTGCGCCGCGCTGGACGCGACTGTGACTTCACTTCCGCCCAACACACACCTGGGATCTAAGGGTGTGTTGCTGCTCCATCGTCTTACTAAGTTCGAATTGGTCGTGTGTGTTCCACATCTTCCAACCACTTGAACGACCCCGGGACTAGTGCTCACTATCCCGCAGTCTCCTATAACTGGATTTCTGCTTGATCCAGGTGACATCAGAATTGGATTGCTTCCAATCTGAACTCTCCCAAAAAGAGGGTTCGGTGCAGCCCCTCCGCCAGTCCCCGTTGGACTGGTTCCCGGCCCATCTCCTCTCACCGGTGTCACATTGGATGCGGCCATTCCGGTCCAGACGGCTCTCCTGGTACCGGCCACCATGGGACTGCCGATCCGCAATTCTGAACTGGTCCCCTGGACATCCTTGGTGGTTTCAGTGGCGTGATCGAAGTCTGCCCTCCCCACTCCTGAAGTAACCATGGTAACCGACCCATTTTGGCTATCGCAGGGGATTGCAAGAGCCGCACGATGATGCTGCCCATCGTTGAGGTTGTTTGTACCTTTGGTGCCAAGCCACCCATTGCTTGCTACATTCCCATCGAATGCAGAAAATGTTGTCTGACTACTCTCGTCACGTGATTTCGAAGACCGGAAACGAGTCCTTTTAGTGTTTCTAAATGCCACCAGGAGTCTGGTGTTTTCTGACCAGTCAGCTGAGGGTGAGTTGGATGAGCCGATACTACTGGTGGTCTTGGATCCTTGGCTTGATGTGCTACCGGAGAACACCTGACAGGGAGCGCCATCCATGGCTCCCTTGTACTGATGGTGCTTGCATTCAAGATTGCCCTTCTCTGTGGACTTGTCCTGTAATGAAGTAATTATACCTATTTTATATCGGGAACTGCTCTCATTTCGCCAAGGAAATCGTCCTGTAATGCACTGAAATAATTATTCTTAAATTGCATGGTACATTATTACTCAAAGTAAATCGGGTTGTGAATTATCCTTATACATGTATGTAAATCTGTATTTTGGCAAGTCGGTGACTCAAATAGCGCTAGGTTAGCACGACTCTTGTACGAATGGGTTTAGAAATGAACATAGTAAATCTATAACAGAGGGAGCAAGGGTATTTTTCTTTCTTTTGTGGTTGTGACACATAGATACCCCTAGATAACCCCCAGCTTGTGGCACACACATAAACATCAACACACACTCCCTAACTGTCAGTATAACTCACAACTTGTGACATACACATGTACATACATCCACACACACCCTCACCTTTAGTATAACCTATAGTTTGTGACCCACACAGGCACAGACACAGGCACATACACAGACCAAGACCCAGACCCAGACCCAGACCTTGACACAGTCACAGACACAATCACAGATACAGACCCAGACACAGACACATACAGTCACAGACACATACACAGATACAGACCCAGATACAGTCACATACACAAACACAGACAGTCACAGACACAGACAGTCACATACAGACACATTTGTTTGATTGGTTTGTTTGTTGTTGTTTTACGTCCTAGCAACATCTAAGGTCATAGCAGGACGGGTACCGACTTGTGACAGTGCGCACTCATGGTGACTTTATAGTGCTGCCCCACTGGCAGACCAGGCCGCCAGCACCATGACCTGATATCCCACTCAGTCACATTATCCTGACACTGAGCCAACCAGTCCTTGCCCTATCCTAATAATGCCAAGCTCTTGGCTAGGAAGCAACAAGTATCAATTTTTAAGTCATTGGTTTGACTCGACCAGGGTTCGAACCCACAAACACATGGTCTACCAACACGGGAGATGGACGCTCTAACTCATTCGGTCATCCTGTCTGGTCACACAGAGACAGACACAGACATAGTCACAGACACAGTCACAGACACAGACACAGTTACATACACATACAGACACAGACACAGAAACATACACATACAGACAGAGTCACATACAGACACCGACACAGTCACAGAAACAGACACAGTCACAGACAGTCACAGACACATACACATACAGTCACAGACACAGTCCCAGACACAGACACAGTCACAGACACACTACACATACACATACAGACAGAGTCACATACAGACACCGACACAGTCACAGAAACAGACACAGTCACAGACAGTCACAGTCACAGACACATACAGTCACAGACACAGTCCCAGACACAGTCACAGACACACTACACATACAGACCCAGACACAGACACAAACACATACAGAAACAGACACATACACATACAGACACAGTGACAGAAACATCCACAGCCACATACAGTCACAGTCACAGACACAGACACAGTCACAGACACGGTCACAGACACAGTTACAGGCACACACATACACAGACACATACATACACAGACACATACACAGAGACACATACATACATACACAGTCACATAAACAGACACAGAAACAGATGCATACAGAGTCACAGAAACATACACAGTCACAGATACATAAATATACAGACACAAACCCAGTCACAGACACAGTCACATAAACAGACACATACACATACAGACACAGTCACACTCACAGACCCTGAAACAGACACAAACAGATACACATATGCATACAGACACATACACATATACATACAGAAACAGACACAGACACATATGCCTTACACATACAGAAACAGACACAAACACATACACACAGGCATAGACACAGTCACAGACACAGTCACACTCACAGACCCAGAAACATACACATACACAGACACATACATACACATACACAGACAGATAAACAGACATACATACATACACATACAGACACATACATATACAGACACAGAAACTGGCACAGTCACAGAAACAGACACACACATACACACACATACACATACCCAAACACAGACACATACATACACATACACAAACACATAAACAGACAGACATACATACATATACACATACAGACACATACATACACAGAAACTGACACAGTCACAGAAACAGACACACACACATAGACACATACACATAAACAGACAGACATACAGACCCAAATACAAACACAGTCACAGTCACATACACAGACCCAGACACATACATAGACACAAACACAGAAACAGACACAGTGACAGTAACATACACATACACATACACAGTCACAGTCACAGACACAGACACAGAGACATTACAGACACAGACACATACACAGACAGTCACAGACACATACACAGACACATAGACAGAAACAGACATACCCCGGTACCATGCTGGTGATATTATTAAGCGTACACCTTCACAAACACCCTCACCCCCACCCCTCACCCCCGGCACCACCTGCTCCTGGCGGCTCCTGTAGAAGACACAGACGGCGGTGGCGGAGACGAGCCCGGCCAGCAGGACAGCGGGTCCCGTGACGGCGAACACCCGGCGGTAGGCCGGCCTGTAGAAGACGGTGCCCTCCCCGATGGCAGGCCACCAGGAGGCAAGCGTCAGCACCGTCCCGGCACCGAGCAGCAGCACCGCCGGGCAAAGCAGCAGCGTGGCCGTCCTATGGACGGCGGACGTCCGCACGTCCTGCTTCCCCTTTCGGTGTAGTCGCCGCCGCTTCTCCCGGATCAAGGCCTGTGGGGATGCAACCCAAAAATAAATAAAAAGAATCAGAAATAACCATAATAATTTGGTGTACGTTGGATGTTTGTGACTGGTGTTGATGTTAAAATTTACTCGTTTGTTTAATTGAGTAAAAAGAAACGTACGAATTTTTCTTAATAAAAGAAAGGAAGTAAGAAAGAACGAAAGAAAGAAAGGTGGATGGAAGGAAGGAAAGAGAGAAGGAAGGAAGGAATGAAGAAAAGAACGATAGAAAGATAGACAGAAAAAAAAATAAGAAAGAAAGATAGAAAGAAAGAATGAAAGAAAGACATAATGAAAGAATGAAAGAAAGAAAGAAAGAAAGAAAGAAAGAAAGAAAGTAAGAAAAAGTAGTGTTTTCACTCGTGCCTCATTGTCTTTGCATAAACTTGATAAATGAGACCTGTATGTGCATGCGATTGATATGAAAATATCTTCTTCTTTGTTTTAAAGAGGAGATATGTGTGATGTTCTAGATAATGTCAGATTGTCTTGGCGCTAAAGATACTTACCTATATATGCATGTATCTCCTTTGGAGCTTGTATTAGAAGGCAGCATTATTTTTAACATTAAGATCAATTTTCAAAAGTGACGCCTAATGCAACTGCGCATAGATGTTTAGGTTTATTTAGGAAATGTGATTGTTAAAGCTTACTGGGAGTTAGAGGTAATTCTTTCACCCAGACCTGTGTATATATTACATGTAGGTAGGGCCAGTCTGCACTGGGGACATTCTACCCCATCACAATATAGAATTGAACCAGACGTAATATATATATATATTCGCTTCAGCCGGCACTGCAGCAGATATTATCATCCGCTTACCTGAGTCTACCAGTTCGCCTTCTACCTGTGTCTACCTGTTCGATTGCAAACACAGTCTACCTGTTAGTGTTACCTGTGTTCTCTGCTTATGTCATGACTGATCAAGTGGAGGGTGATCAACCTGACCTGCGTACCGTGAGCCAAAACTTACAATAATTTACCATCGATTATATCGCTATGCTACTTGTTTGTCGAGTTATGAAAATCGACCAAACGGACAACGGAAAGGATATCAGGAAGGCCGTATTGACGCCGTTGTTTCCAGTGTGATCGACGTGAAAATCATCGATATTTGAATAATTTATTGTCGACACTATTTGCCATTTCAGGGTTTCTATGTGTGTGTCGATTGATAGTTGGACAGAATATATTACCGATTCATACGCTATCGTACACATAACATACACATACGCTATCCTACATATAGAAAGTAAACAAGATGGCGGTTGGCGTGAAAATATTTTGAATGTCGATGCACTTCACACTTGAACACTACGCTTTCGTGTGTGTCAAAATTAATTTGACTGTCGATGTCTACTAAGCTATAAGTTATAAATACTGTGATTGTCGATTATTCGACAGACAAATGCCAACATTTTCATTTATTTTATTCTTTAACTTATAAAGCTACACAATATGGCGGTTGGTGGGAAAACAGTTTGAATAACATGTCATTGTAGACTACACTCTGATAGCTTGTGTGTGTCGATCCACGACATGCGTGACGCCAGCCTGAGAGTCGATGTTAATTCACCTACATGCTTTACATACCGTGGCTGTTGGACCTGCCATATATTGTAATAGTGAAACATATGATGACATTTGCTGAAAATATGATGACAACTTGAACTGCCATATGATGACACTTATATTTTTATGACCCGGCAATTACTCACTCTACTTCTTACATAGGGAAGGAATTTTATTTTTATCACACTGCCGTTTATTGACGACTATACCTTCTAACACTATCTAGTCAATCTGTCACTATTGTGCCTGGATATGAGGACTCACCTTCAATGCCATTATCATTATTAATTACTATGTGACTTTTTATTGTTTATGTCTCTGACGCCATTCTCCTTGGCGCCATTTAATTTATTTCCCGGCACCCTATAATTGTGATACCTATCAGGAACGACATACATAGTCAGCTACATCTCTAGCACTCCGATAAGCTTTTTGTGCTTATCAGTGACAAATCCTGCCACTTATTTTTCCCTGTGACTATATCTGCGTCTGACACTGCCATTAAACCCAACTATATTTGACGCCATTTACCCGACGCCATTTATCCGCCATCTTTTTTCCGGCACCGGCTATGCCCAAGGCATATTGTGTGTTCTGCAGTAGAGTGCACTCTGAGCCTGTGAACGTGGACTGTCCATCTAGGGCTTCGAATAAGCGAATTACTCGCTCATGCACTGGGAGAGAGGGCAACATGATGGCAGAGGGCGGAAAAGGTTGCATGGCTGCGGAGGAAAATGGGCTTGTCATTGACGATGAAGCCCTTGCTAAGGAGGAGCGTGAGATCGGCGAGAGGATTCGTAACCTTGAGAGGCGCAGACGGCTTGCGGAATTGGAACGCATCGAGCGCGAGCTGCGCGAAGACGTCGCCAACTTGACCCTTGGCTGCACGCGCGAGAGAGGGAGGGAGCCGACTACTCGGCGTGCACGTGACCGGGGAAGCGACTGGTCATGCCATCCCTTGGAGGAACAGAGTGGGACCGAGAGGCGTTCGAGGGCCTGTACTAGTAGCCATGAGCGGAGCCCCTCCCGGGAGAGCCGGAGGAGACGCCATAGACGACGGACCTACAGCTCTAGTTCGTCAGATGAGCGCTCGGGAGAGGAAGGCTCGTAGTAAGTGGTCGCTTCGCCGTCATGTAGAGGACGGGAAGGATGTCAAGAAAGTGACCGCCTTCGAGCTAATTGAGGCTTCGGTTAATTGGGCAGTCGCCTCTAAGGTATCAAACGGGGATAAACTCTTAAGACTCCTAAAACACTTGGGTTACATAGCGGGCAAGGCCAAGTCGGGCACCTTTATTGAGAAAACCCATGCCAACTATGATCGGGCCATTAGGAAGCTTGCTGCCACCGAGGGATTTGACGCTTTCTCATCCGGGAACCCCGAAATAGCATTGAAATATTATGCTTTCGAATATATGAAAAAGGGGGGGGTCGGCTTCGAGTGGCAATAAAAATAGAATGGGTAGTATGGCTAGCTCTAAGCATCTCTTTACGAAGGAGGGTAAGAAGCCCTGTTTCGCGTTTAATAAAGATGAGGGTTGCTCCCGTGATGGCAAGACCTGTAATTACGGCCACTGGTGCTCCCGCTGTGGCAGCAAGTCTCACATCAGAAATAAGTGCAGTAAAGATTAGGGGCCTGTCGGGCGCCGAGGTCGGCGTATGACCGGATTGTGCCGGGAGGTTGGGAATGTGGAATTTAGTCCCGACCTTATCAATGAGGTATATTGTGTTACCGACTTGACCTCTGCCCACCCGTCTACCCCCCCTGAGTCGATTGTCCCTATTTGTGCTAATGTTGAACAGCCGTTGATGTTCCACCCTGGCCGTGATGTGGAACACGGCTGTGGTGTGAGAACAGATACTTGCCGTAAGCGGACTGTGGCTCATGACCGCTCTAACGACATTGTGGTCGCTGGTAATGACTCTGGGCTTTGTGATGCCTTTGTCGAGGTTTGCATCAAGGTCGCTCAGGAGACTGAGGTCCCAGCACACACTAGCATTGATATGCCTGATTGCCCCGCGATAAATAGTGACTGGTTGACAGTCCGGCGCGTTGGGCCTATCCTCCGTGTCAAAGCTTGTGACCTCCATAATCCTGTGCATGAACTTGAATTTGACGTTTCATGTGACTGTCTGAATGCTGTCTGTTCTTGTGTACATTTTATTGGTCACAGCCGAGTGCAATTGAAGCCGTGTAGGATTTTTTGTGAATGCTTCTTTCGAGGCTAAATTGATCGAGACTTTGAGTTTATCCTTGCAGGGGTCATCTTCGGCTTTAAAGTTATTAATCCCTCATGTGATGCTGTCTATTCATGCCCATTTAGAGCAGCCAGGGTCCTTAGCGAGAAACTTTTTATCGATAAGAAACTTTCTAGCGAATTAAATTGTGGCTATATAAGCAAGGCGGATAGCGCTCCTATTTGTGTGCATAATGTCTTTGCCATCCCTAAGTCGAGCGATGAAGGTCTTCGCACAATTATTGACTGCAGTAGGCCAAGTGAGCATTCTGTAAACAACTATGTGGACGAGGTAACAAACACCTTTTCTTACATGAGTGTTGATGATTTAGCCTTTAATCTTGTCTGTGATGACTACATTGCTACTGTTGATATTCAGGATGCCTATCGGGCCGTCTGCATTCACCCGAGTGACCATCCCCGTCAGGCAATCTGCTGGGATTTTGGTAGCGGTGCCGGGTTAGAGGTCTTTTTTGATAACCGTTTATGTATGGGGCTTTCCTCTAGCCCATATATCTTCAATCGGATTTCCGATTTTGTCTTGCGCTGTGGTGTGCGTGAAGGCGTCGATAGGTCAGTTAATTATTTAGATGACTTTGCCGTCACTGGCACTACCTATCAGGAATGCCTTTCGAACCAAAACAAAATTGCTGCCATCTTGAGGAGACTTGGGTTTTATCTGAGCTATCCCAAACTTCTCGCCCCTTCTCAATGCACCAGGTTCGTTGTTATTGAAATTGATAGTGTTGAACTCCAGCTCCGCCTCCCCCGCGATAAGTTGGCCAAATTAAAGGATCAATTATTACTGTTTTTGGGCAAACGTAAGGCCACACGTAAGGACCTGGAGCGCCTTGGTGGGCGCCTCGCTCACAGTGCTATGGTCGTCCGAGGGGGTCGCTCTTTCTCTACCCGTGTCTATGACGCTATGCGCCAACTTAGGAAACCATTTTTTAAATTCCGTCTGAACAATGAGTTCAGGTCTGAGCTGAATTGGTGGCTAGACTTTGTCGAACATTTTAATGGCTACGCAAAACTATTGGGCAGCCATGCCTCTTCAGTAGCGGTATATAGCGATGCCGCAGATTGGCGCTTTGGAGCGACTCACTCGGGCGATTGGTTAGTAGGTAACTTCGAGGTAGAAGATATCGACCTCCCTTGTGAGGTTGGTCATCATTTTGCAGAATCGATCCCCGCCGCTGCTGACGGCCATATTAATTTAAAGGAGATGTGGGCAGTGGTTGCCGCCTCTCGGCATTGGGGGCCCCTTTGGCAGGACAAGTGTGTTGTCTTTATCACCGACAATAACACTGTGAGGGCGTTGTGTCAACAAACAAATTATGACTTAGGTCAAAGAACTCTTTTGGACTTCGGTTAACTATAATTTTGACATAAAATCTGTCTACATAAAGAGTAAGCAAAATGTGACTTGCGATGCCCTCAGCAGGTGGCGGGACTATTCTAGCAGAGACCGAATATCTTGTGTCGACCCCGCAGGGCTGATGTGTTGTGCACATATTTTTAGGTGATATTTCTCCTTTATTACAGGTCTAGTGCAGCTGGAGGTCCAAGTTAGGTCAATGTCTGGCCAATATTATTCGGACAATTCAAGATCGACCAGGTCGATGCAGATGCGGAAATACCTTGCGTTTATCGATGAGTTCCATGGCTTGCTCTCGCCTATCCCCTGTCCATCTTCCCAGGTTGCCATTTATGTCGTCTGGCTATCCCGCACTTTAAAGTATTCCTCTATAACAAATTATCTCAGTGCCTTAAATTTTTTTCTTAAGGCTGAGGGCAGTCCTCCAATCGATTTCTCTTCCCACCAGATTAAGACCGTCATGGGGGGGGGGGCTAAGCGTGTTTTGGGGTGTTCTGTGAAAAGGGCGGCCCCCTTTGCTGCCACGTGAGCTTTTGAAGATGTTCGCTTTATTATCAGAGCGTGAGGGACATGTTTGCGCTCGTGCAGCCATTCTAACTGGTTTCCGAGCTCTCTTGCGCAAGTGCCAATTGACTGAGTCTGCCTCGGTCCTTAGGCGATCAGATTTTGAGTTTTTTCAATGGGGAATGGTTATTTCAATACGTAGGTCAAAAACCATCCAATTTTCAGAAAGGGAGTTGCTGATCCCTGTCGCCCGTGTCCCAAATACCTCTCTTTGTGCTGTCTATTGGGTCGAGAAACACTTCAGTCAGGTCAAGGTAGCCCCTGATGCAGCGGCTTTTCAAATCCCTGCGGTTGATGGGGGCTTCAGACCCCTTGATTACCGTACTTTACAAACTACTATAAAGTTATTCGCTGCTGACGCGGGTCTTGACCCAAGCAAGTTCTCCTGCCACTCTCTCCGGAGGGGCGGGTCTACATTTCTCGCCCTCCAGGGCGCATCTATTGACGAGATAAAGGTCAGGGGGGACTGGTCCTCCGATTGTGTTTACAAATATATTACTCGCCCGCTTGCCGAGCGCATTGTATCAGACATTAGGGTGGCATCCACCTTGAGTTCCATTATTGATTGATTATTTTTAGCTAATCTGTCTGGGTGGGTCTGGGGACCTTGGCACTTTGGCCCGGCCAGATTATTTATATATACACTGCATGTACTATTTAATGCTGAAATAAATATATCTACCATCCGAGTTTGCTTCGTGCCCATCTTACAGCCACGTATATATGCCAGCGTATATGCGTGTGTAGGATTCGCACTGCTCCTCTCGCGCGGTGCACGGACACTCGTCTGCTAGGCGTGGACGGCCCGCTTGGGGCGCCAGGTGGACTATATATACAAACCGGTGCCGGTGGCTCGCGCTAGTTCGCTTCAGCCGGCACTGCAGCAGATACTTCCATTCGCTTTTCTTTTTCTTTTATCTTTTACCGGTAGGGCACTTTGGCCCGGCCAGATTATTTATATATACACTGCATGTACTATTTAATGCTGAAATAAATATATCTACCATCCGAGTTTGCTTCGTGCCCATCTTACATATATATTATATATATATATATACACATACATATATATATATATACTGTCTTGATATTACCCTAGATGTTGCTAGGACGTAAACTGCAACAAACAGTAACTATATATAACTATATATATCAGCAAGTGATCTATACAACTCTGAGGAATGAGTACCAAGAACTGCCTGTGGCGGCGCCACCGTAGGCAAATGAGTGCCGCAGTGAATAAATCTGGGTCTGTTAATGGACAATAACGGATCATAGTAATAATAAGAAATACCTCATACCGATGATTTTATACACGTATATAAATATACTAACTATATATATATATATATATATATATAGTTATACGAGTCTTACCTGGGTATAGATGATGGATAACTGTTGTTTCCCCAAGGTATAAGCCTCGGGTAGACGTGGGCTAGGGAGAAGGAAGCACATCCGGCCGGGTCCAGCAATCTTTACCTACTTATTCAGGATAAAAATGATCTTTCAATACAATGGATACTATGATTTTCCCCCGTAATGGTACAACAACGGAATATGGTGTGGTACGGGTGTGGTGGGCGGGCCCTAGCACACGTCTACCCTGAGGGGCTTATTACCTCGGGAAAACAACAGTTTATCCATCATCTGTAAAAGGTAAGACTCGTATAAACTATACTATAAATACGCCTCGGTTACAGCCTAGGATTGCTCAGGCTAGGGAGACTTTTACATAATTCATTTTTATCCTTAATATCATTTATTCTTATTATAACATGTTTATGTGTCATTGTATTAGTAATTGTATCATTCAAAGTTTTTGTTCTCACCTATTCCTGTTAGTTGGTGAGCAGGCGCTTTGCAATGCCGGTAGGCTTTTCTAGTCATTTGTTGTAATGTTTTGCAAACGACTTAGCTGTCTTCCAGCCTGCGTGCGCTAGTATTCTTTTTACAGAAATGCCAAGCAACCGTGCCCTGGAAACCATGGCACCTCTGGTTGAGCGGGAAGAGTATTTGCCTGTATCCACTCCAGCCAATTTCAACACCGTGATTGTCCATCTGGCAAGGGTGTCTCTGGAATTTGCCTTATGTGGCTTTATGAAGCTCACTAATAGTTGTTGTGATGCACGTAAGTCCTTTGTCTTGGATATATAAGCCCGTATGGCTGACACAACACATAATTTACGATCAATTGGGAAGTAGTCTAAGTGAACCGTAGATAAAGGGTCACATGGCGTGTTCGATTTGAGCAATTGTGCTAAATCAAACGTAGCTTGTTTCTTGTCTATTTCTAATCCAGTTAAGGATAAAGCAACAATCGTTTGACCTCTGTGTCCCGTTACTAATAGTAACAAGACCGCGACCGTAAAGCCTGATTGTTTTATATCTAACAAAGAGTTGTGAGGCCAAGCCTGAAACATCTTAAATACTATAGAAACATCCCAAAAGCGACTATACTTTGGTTTTGGAGGATTCCTTTGATAAATTGAGCGAAGTAAATAATGAAGGACATAATGTTTACCAACTGTTTCACCGTCAATTCTAGGTAATATAATTGATAACGCGCATCTTGCCGCATTGACCGCCCCAAACCCCAGTCCCTCATCCTCTAGAGAATGAAGAAAACGGGCTACTTGTGCAATTGTTGGATTTGTTGGCTTGACTTTCATTAGCAAACAATGTACACCCCATTTCTTTAAATAAGTTGTGTACATTTTGACAGTTCCTGGCCTCCATGCATCGGCTACTATCCTGTCTTCAGTAATTTTGTCTAACCCAAATTGCTGCAGCTGTTTCCTTAGAAACGGAATGCCAATAGGGGTGTCGCTGACACGTCGCCGTGAACCACTAGCGGTCCGTGGTGCGTTAGGTTCCCGGGTTTTCTTGGGAATCGTATATGTTCTTTTGCCAGTTGTGAAACTGCTGGCAGCCAAGGTTGCGTGTCCCAATCGGGCACAATCAGTATGGCGTGTGTCCCCTCCATGCTGATCTTTCTCACCACTCGGCTGATAATGCTAAATGGTGGGAAAATATAGAAATAATTATTCGCCCAGGTAATAGCAAATTCATCAACTTTCCAAGCATCCGGTTCGGGATGCCAAGAAACATAACAGGGCAACTTGTTATTGTTTCGTGATGCAAACAATTCCACTTTAGGTGTACCCCATTTTGCACAAATGAAGTTAAACAAAGGTGTAGATAGGGACCATTCTAAATGGTCATGGAATTTTCTACTCTTATGGTCTGCTAGTGTATTTTGTGACCCTGGGATATGCGCTACAGTCAGCCAGACTTGTTGAGCCTGTGCCCAGTTCCAAATCAGTTTAGATAACTGATTGCAAGGCTTTGATTTGGTTCCACCCATGTTACGGATATATGCCATAGCAGTAGTGTTAGCAGTTGGTATTCTAACTTGTGATTTAGTTATCTTTACTAAGCTACGTAGGCCCAGATAAATAGCACGCAATTCTAGCGCATTAATGTGGTCTGACCTTTCATCATCTAGCCATCTACCACCTGTTGCCACCCCATCTCGATGGGCTCCCCAACCTTCTAGCGAAGCGTCAGTGGTAATTACTGTATTTGGTTCCGCCATGCGGATTGGATTTGGTGAGTTTGCTATATGTTGCATCCACCATCCAATATCCTGTAACCCTTCTTCAGAAATAAACACCTTTCGTTCAAAATTTCCTTTAGTTCGTGCTAGCGCTAAATTTTTATCTATTTCTAGAGATTTAATATGGGCTTTCCCGTATAGAATAGCGGGTGCATAAGATATCATTATCCCGATAAGGACTGCGACCTGTCTAATCTTAGGTTTTGGTAACTTAAGAAGCTGGGTCGCTGTGGTCATAAACTTAGTTAGTTTCTGTTCTGTTATCGACACTCTGAGGGACCGTGTATCAAGGATAAACCCTAAACATTTTAGTTGTTTTGTTGGTTTAAGCACTGACTTATGTGGATGTACATAAAACCCTAATTTAGTGAGTAATGCACATAAATCCAGAACTGCGTTTACACAATCAATTTGTGTTGACGCCATTATAAAGGAATCATCTATGTAAGGGAACATTATATGACCATTCCGCGCCATAACTGAGAAAACAGGCTTTAGCAGTTTAGTGAACAAACGAGGGGCACACGCTAAGCAATTCGGCATGCAGGTAAACTCATAGAGTTGGTCATTCCAAAGAAAGCGGAGAAATTTCCGGTGTTGTTCCGCTATGGGAACCGTGTAGTATCCATCTTGTAAGTCAACACTAGCCATCCACGCATCTGGTGTAATCAGATCTTGTGCCGTATCTAGCGAGAACATTTTAAAATGTCGATATTCGATCATTTTATTAAGGGTCGGTAAATCCAGAATCATTCGAACGTCCCCGTTAGGTTTCGGTCTCGAGAAAATGTTTGAAATAAACTCTCCTGGGCAGTGTGTCACTTTATGTATAATTCCTTTGTTAAAGAATTTTTGTACCTGTTCAGTTAGTGAATCTCGTTCAATTTGTTCAATTTTATAGGGAAAAGGAACTCTCCCTTGTACCGGAATTTGTATGAAGGGAATTTGAACACCTTTAACTATTTTTAAAATATCTCGGTCATTGGTAATTTTGTTCCATTCAGAAATATGATTAATAATATTGCCAGCCACAAAGTTGCTTACAGTTTGTGTGGTTTTAGAGGCCGCGGGGATTTGTAAAGTCTGTGTTTGGGCCTCTACTTGGACCCGCCCCAGGGGAAGGGTCGCGGGGAGTTGAAGCCTCGGCCCAGTGGCCGTGCGGTGTTGTCGGTCCAGCCTGGGCGGGTGCCCCGGCCCCGGAAAGACTGACTGAAGGTTGAGCTCGGTCTGAATCCTCTGCCGAGCCGTCGTGGGCGAAAATCCCCTCGTGACCTTTTGAAGCGTGGGGCTTCCGGCTTCTTCCTCCCGTCCATGTTTTTGCCACTCTTGGCTGCGGTTTCTACTTCTTTATAGAGGTATTGTAGTTGTCCCCCGAACATTTTCGTTTTATCCAAAGGTTTCCCTTTGATCGGCTCTGGGGCCAGAAAGAGCGTATACTCTTTCCCATCATTGTCCGTGACCTTCTTTGAGCGGGCCACCTCTTTGCCGGCGTCTGTGCAAACCGACTTGAAGACATTCTCATATCTTCTGTACGACAGGTAATTACCTGCCGCCGTTAGCATTGCGATGCCTTTGTCCATGGTTTTAGCCAAGGACGAGAACTTGTTTTCTCGTTGCATCCTATTTGCCACCGGGGTGATGGCCGTCAGGGTACCGAGCACCGCCTTATGCACTATGTGCAACATGCTCTCAAATTTCTTACGGTTTTCCGTCATGTTGACATCTCTGTCCATCTCTTTAATGATGGAGTTGGGGACACCTTTAATGCCCGTCAATTCATCTCCTAGCTTGGAGATGATTTCCGCCAGTTTAAACGTGCGGAAATGACCATTGATGGTCTCGCGCATAAGCGTGGTAGTTTTCCCCCGCTTAGCTTTCGCCTTCTCCACCTTTTTTGACACTTTGCCACCAATGGCAGCATAGACACCCTCATATTGTGTGTCTGAGTCTGATTCCGTCGAAGTGGAATCTGGGGAGGAATCGGATGAAGAAGAATCTTTCCTCTTCTTCTTTTTCTTGGACTTGGGCTTCCGCTTTTTGCGAAGCCCGGTCTTATTTCGTTCCTTGGTGAACTCGTCACCCGAAGAAGTGACCTGCTTCTTCTTCTTGCTCCGTTTAGGAGGAGGAGGAGGGGGAGCCTTAGGTTCCATCGCTGAGTCTGTCTCTGAGAAGTCTTCCCAGTCCGACTCGTCATGGAACATCGGCAATGGCCCTTTACGAGACAGCGGTGGTTTGAGAGACAGAATATGGCTCTCCATAGCCGCCCAACGTGTCTCCCAATCTGGAGCTGTAGGGCCCTCAGGCACTGTGTCTTCTTCTGCCTCGGAGAGGATATGCGCCCCGCGCTGTGGTGAAGGCATAGCCGACAACACCGGTGAGGAGTCGTACTCCTCGTCCGAGCCTCTCGGAGCGCGTCCCTCGGCTGCTGCTGCAACACGCTTACTCCGCTTCGTGGCCATCGGGATCTGAAACAAGTGAATGGTCAGTTCCGGTATCTCTAAATGTCACAATTTTGTCAATTAAAACTTAATTGGACATCTAGTGGTGTTAGAGAATGTGTTTATACCGTTCTAACACAGGCGTAATAAGCTAAATTTGTGCGTGGATTGTGGGTCAAGCCCAAATCTTACGCGGGGTCGGGACCAGTGTATCGGCTCGCCCATCCCTCTGTTCCGCACACTTCTCCCTCCTGCGACTATTGCGCCAGCAGGTTGGAGAAAATGCTACGAAACTCGGAGAAACGCCTGAAAAGGTTTGTGGGGAGTCTATAAAAGAAACCCAGGAGCATCTCCAACAACACTCTCTATTAGAGTCCGAGAGAATTTCCACAGGAGATGAGGCAGAGCCCACATCTCTACCCATGGTCACACGGGTGTTGATAGAACCGCTAAGAATCGGTTTCGTTCCTTCGAGAAGGAATCAAGAGCGTTCTATCCTTGGTTTTTTAGAACCGAATAAACTAATCCAAAAAGGACCAAAGAAAGTTCTGAACTTTCCATAATGATGCTATAATGCATCATAATTAAGCTACCCACAGTTTTTACTATACATACTGCGTATTTGCTTGTATGTAGACTAAATTTGCGGGAGCAACTCAACAAAACGTAATCCAATCGTGAGTTGTTTATGCTAATTGCTGGACCCGGATGTGCTTCCTTCTCCCTAGCCTGAGGCTAGCCTGAGGCTGTATACCGAGGTAAAATATATATATATACGGATACGTACATACTATATTATCACACAATTCGTGAAAACCTTCTCACACACTTTGTTTTGCTAATAAAACCATATTACCTGTCTGTACTCATTTTGTCGTCTGCTGGCCTCACTTTGGACGTGGGACGCCCTCAGAGAGGCATGCAACTTCCGGTCACTAGGCGTCTGGCGTGCAGTTGCAGAGATCATGATTACATCCGATTTTGGCACAGTGGTCGAATCAGTAGAGCATGAGCTTCCCGTGTGAAAGGTCGGGAGTTCGACTCCTGGTCGAGTCAAACCAATGACTTACACAATGTATACGTGCTGCTGCCTAGCCTGGCACTCGGCATTACTACCATAGGTCAAGGACTGATTAGCTCAGTGTCAAGATAATGTGACTGAGTGGGAAATTGGATCATGGTACCAGTGGCCTACTCTCCCACTGGGGCAGCACATAAAGTTGCCATGAGTGCTGTCACAAGTCAATACCTGTACTGATATGACCATAGATGTAGCTAGGACATAAAACTCCAACAAACAACCGTCTGGTTCACTCTATCAGTTCTTGTGGAGTACAATTTCGTAGTTGAAGAGTATCACTTAGCAAGTGTAATTGTTAATTTCAGTGTAGTTGTTCGTTCTTCATCGTCACATTTGATTGCTTTCAGTGCACTAAACTACAACCGACATTGACTTCACAGTTCTTGCCGGGTAGATGTAATTGGTAAATGTAGATTCTAACGTGAACGTGATTTCTAATGATGGCCTACTCGTCAAAACTGTAATACCGGGGCCGTCATCGATTAAACACCTGGGGTCACCCGAACAACTTGTTTGGATATGCGCAGACCCCACAACCTCAAGTTGCATACACGAACACGCTCGATGTGTAAAAAATGGTGGCTTACTCCAAAACTTTTTTTTTTTAATAACGAATATAACTACAGCAACATAGGATTTAAAGTATTTTATGATTGCATAATTTAGTTATTGTCCATTTTAATATCGATGGTCTTTTACATTTAAAAAAGAAGAAGAAAAGTATCTTTGCAGTACATGAAACACACAGGTACCAGCACACATGCGCCTGACACCCCCAGCCAAGACATGGGGCACGGGGTCGGATCGCGTTGCACACGGCCCGTGTATTTTTAGGTTCTCCTCGGGGTGTTCTATTTGAAATCCTGATGACTCGGATGGCCCGAGTGGTCCGGAGCGTCCTAATCGAATATGGCCCATATGTTCCAGCAGCAACGAGTTCCAATAAATTCACTTTGTGTATCCTTCTATAGCGCAACAGCAAGTATCTAAGTTGGATATGGTCAGGTCGACCACATGCTAACGTGGCACCAAACCACTCCTCATTGGGACACCATTGGTGGGCAATACGAGAACTGGTGGGTCACAGCAGGCCATCCAGCCAGGCCTCGATGTACTGCCATCTGCCAACCTACGGAAATAAGCCAAATCGCGGAGATCTTTCATCCATGCTTAGGAATGCACCTTTTCTAGGGAGATGGTCCACTGATCTCTGGGAAGGGACTGAAGCTAAGACCTGTTGTGTTCATACAATCGTAGTAAGGTAGCGCCTACATACCCTATACTTTACAGTCACTTTGAACCCATAAACACATGGTGGCCAAACTTATTAGATTTCTTAACCTACATTTGTTTCTATTGTAGATTGCAGTGAAATTATGCAAGCAATATGCTATGTTAGATCTAGTACTACTTCCTATGTGTATGCAAACAAAGTTACTGACACCCTCTAACACTAACAGTAACACCTACTGGACCCCAGCTACAGGGTGCTGACTGCGGCAATGCATGTGTTATATATAACCCCACAAATCACAAGTAGATTAAGAGTAGGCCTAAGCATATGGATTCACAAAATTATGCATACTTTAAAAGTTAATCTAAGACGGAGACTAAGTCTGACTGTATTCATGGTGCCTATTTCCAAATAAAGTTGAAGCATTGTAATTTGTCATTCTTGTCCCGATTCTTGTCCGCTGATATGACATTTTATGTGACTAGGATGTAAAACATAAACAAACAAATACATTCCCTTTTTGAAAATTCCTCTAGAGAGTACAGGTGTCCGCAATGATGCAACCTAATAAAGCCTCAAAGGTCATCATTATCGGTGTTCTCCGATGTCATGTCCACAATGTCGCTGTGTTTAAGTTGTGCGATGCATGCCACACCTTCATCAACACCCAGTGCGGGTTGGTGCACACGTGGCAGGGAGACCACCACGCTATCCGTCTGACCTCCATGTGCTTACTCCTTACTCTTCCTCCGGTGTACAAGGGTGAGTGTGCCTGATCTACTCTAGTGCATCAGCCAGTCAGGTTCGGATGCGACTACACTGACCACCGTCCGTCACTGTGGTGTGCACATGGTTGACGACCTTTAGCTATTCGCTATGGAATAGTACGACGTGTGTGTTGTCGGGGGCGCTCTGATGGGATGGCCGAGTAGGTGCATGGTGGCCTGCCTTTATATTTGCCGACCAGCTGCGCGCTCAACATTATCAGAGGGGTTGCATATCAGCATATGCTGTTGTATGCACATGACCCCCACCCTCACCCGCTCCACACAAGCTGATATATGCTGCGCAATTGTAATGTGATAACTAGGGTCAAGGGCATTGTTGCTCCGTATAGGCTACACTCGGCAACTAGTCGAAACAATTCGTTGACATATGAGAAATGTGCACTGTGGGTCATCATGCACAATAAGTCATATCAGAACCCAACATATATATTGTTCTGGAGATTTGGTGTATACATACAAAGTACTGCTATGGTAACTGATGTGTCAATCAGTGGATCAAATGTTTGTGTTTTTTTTTTTTACTTGTTTGGTCAATTTGGGTTGAAATTAAATACAACTAGGTATTGGGTTATAACTTACAGATGTTAGCCTACTTTGTATTGCATAGCGTTTTTATATTACAAGATAGCATAACCACAAGATACTTACCAAAAGTATTCTATCCCCTCTCATCCATTAAATCCCATGCCAATCTCCTTTATTGTCCAAGAACAGGTTTCTTTAGCATTAACGACTCATTCAATACATATTGTACGCTATATACTTATATATACATATATATAATTATGCATCTCTATGATGTTATAAACTATGTAACCTAATACAAGACATCACCATGATTATCTTTATAAGAAATCGTGTCCAGTGACATATTGCGCACCATGTAATTTTCTAATGTGTGGTTTGTCTTTAGCCTTAACAACGGGAGAATCAAACTGGCCATGCAATATGTAGTCAAGATAAAAACTAATGCATTGAATCCTGCAATCTATTCGAGCAACATGACGAGTCCAGGTATGAAGCCAGGCCGAATTACATCCGGTCACTGAGGCTCCGAATGAAATCTCATTTGGAGGCCTTGGGTGTGGATTTGGATGTGTTGGCGGATGCCAAAGTCCCAGAACATCCCCCGTGGTCGTTGAGGAAGCCATCGGTTATCCTCCGACTCACGGAATTGAGGAAGCCTGGGACACGTCCACTCGAGTACCAAGGACTGCATGCAGAGATTCAAGGCCACTTTGCAGACCACCTCTCCATATACACTGATGGTTCGAAAGACCAAAGCCGGGTAGCTGCTGCAGCAGTCTGCCGACGGGAAAGATTTGGCATACGCTTGCCCGATCAGATCTGGATTTTCACTGCGGAAGCCCGAGCACTCCTTCTCGCATTGGAGTGTATCGAGGTATCCAATGACACTAACTATGTTATATCAAAGACCCTATAATACTAAGACGGCTCACTCCCTATCTCTCCCATGGTAATGTAAATTTCGCAGTGCCACCTTGTGGTGGGTTTGATCAGCCCGGCTACTGGTTGGTGTTTCACATGTAAACACATACAATTATATTATACATGAGATAGGTAAGTATGAATACACATCAATATGAAATTGCTATGAACAAATACACATCACCATCAGCATCAGCATCAGATTCGCCATCATCACACATCTTTCACATTCATATATACATTTATACATATAATATAGCACCTGTTTAACCAAGAGAACAGCCAGCTCACCAAGTGGTGGGTTTGATCATTTTGATTACACAGTACAGCCTGAGTGAGCCGTCTTAGTATTATAGAGTCTTTGGTTATATACAGTGATTCGTTCTCTTGCCTCCTGGCTGTTGCTGGATTGAAAACGAATCACCCTATTCTAGCAATGGTCATTTTTTAAATGAACCAACTGGCAACGGATGGGTATGACATCCACCTGTGCTGGGTGCCTGGCCATGCCGGCATACAAGGAAATGAACGAGCTGATCGGGCTGCGAAGAAGGCCCTGAACTGTGATCTTGAACCGTGTCTGATTCCTCACTCTGATCTGAAACCACTAATAGCCACCCACATAAAATCCAAATGGCAACATGAGTGGGATGAAAACATTAATAAACTTAAAGAAATTGAACCATCTGTGGGAAAACCACCACAGACTCATGCGGGAGGTCGGCGGGACCAAGTGGTCCTTAGCCGCTGCCGTATTGGCCACTCGTGGCTTACACATGCTTTTCTGCTCAAGGGGGAACCTCCCCCTGAATGTATTGGGTGTCAGTCCCCACTGACACTCAAACACATTTTACTAAGTTGCGTTGATTTGTTGGCCCTGCGCCAACAATTCTATACTGCAGACAGTATGCATGACCTTTTTACTAAAGTAAAACAAGAAAACATTTTAGCCTTTTTGAGGGCAGCTGGACTGTACCACCTCATATAGTTTACTAAATAAATTCTATCAATTATTAATAAAACTTTTCTCTTTTCCTGGGAATTTGTTTCCCCTGACCACAAATATATGATTGTGAGCTTTCTAATTTAATGAGTGTCTATTGGCACATAATTGATTGTCTGCTTTTACATGTAAAATCGATGGTTTGAATAAAAAAACAAACATTTCTCGCCGTGAATATGGCCTATGCTGCCGACACGGCGTAAAGCAACCACCAATCAATCAATCAATCGACCCTAAGCATTGCTTACTCATATTAATTTACTCGTGTTGAATCGCATAATAATACCGACCCACCCACTGGGGAGGCTAAGGACTAACACGTGTATATATACATAAACAATACTCCTACTCATAGAGGTGGAAAATGCGCGTATCGGCAAATTGAATGGCTGCGGGCATTTGTTTTGCTCTTGACGCTGTTTTCAAGCGGTGGTCGGTCCTAAGCATTGCTTATTCATATTATGCATTGATACCAACCCCCCTAAGGGGGAGGCTAAGGACTAACATGTGTATGTATACATAAACAAATACCCCGTACTCTAACATGTGTATATATACATAAACAAATACCCCGTACTCTAGGTGGAAAATTAAATCACCAAAATCCAGCAAATGGAAACGGAAATAGCTCGTCGAACTTCGTTATGCAGCAAACAGGGTGGATGACAGCGATTGGTTTATAATATACTCGTGTTGAATCGCATAGTAATCATTCTCCAAGCGTTTATATGTATATGTCAATAGACTAGTTTGTAATTCCTAACTTCCATGTTTATGCCAAATTGTTCATTATTTCCATTAATTTAGAATAAAATTGACGTTTTGCACTGCGCATATTAGCAAATTCAATGGCTGCAGGCATTTGTTTTGCTCTCGACGCCGTTTTCAAGTGGGGGTCAGTCCTAAGCATTGCTTATTCATATATTACTGACCCACCCAAAGGGGAGGCTAATGACTAACACGTGTATATTTACATAAACAATACTCATACCCATGGAGGTGGAAAATGAAATCACCAAAACCGGCAAGCGGAAACAGAAATAGCCTTATATATGGGGGCAGCCATTTGTATATTCGTATTGAATAATCAAAATCCAGCAAACAGAAACGGAAATCGCTCGTCAAGCTTCGCTACGCAGCAGACAGGGTGGACGACAGCGATTAGTTAATAATACCTATGGGCTTACGACGCTCAGCCGCAGAGTAGCACATGCCGATTTGATGAACAACTACACTGGTCCCTCCCTACAAATCTTCCATATATGGTCCGATGATGTCACCGGGACAGTGTATGTGTTCCTCCATGCTACTCTGCTTAATCACCCCTAGCCAAGACGTGGGTTACTGGGGTCAGGTCGTTTTGCACATGACACGTGTATTTTTCGACTCGACTAGTGGTGTTCGATTTGAAATTCTAGCAATTCGGGTGATCCGAACAGGGCCCGGGGGGCGGTCCTAAGCATTGTTTATTCATACCGACCCACCCACGGGGAGGCTAAGGATGAACACGTGTACATATATGCATAAACAATACCTGTATTCATAGAGGTGGGAAATGAAATCACCAAAATCCAGCAAACGGAAACGGAAATAGCCCTTTATGGGCGCCACCATTTGTAAAGTCGTGTTGAATAATCGAGAAATCAAAATCCAGCAAACAGAAATGGAAATAGATCGTCGAACTTCACTACGCAGCAAACAGGGTGGGTGACACCGATTGGCTTAACGCCTTAATGATGTTCCGCCGCAGAGTAGCACAAGCTAAGTCGCAGAACAACTACACTGGTCCCTCGCTACAGATCTTCCATATATGGTGTGATGATGTCACTGGGACCAGTATATATTTGTTCCTCCGCGCTACTCTGCAGCGGACCTGTCAAGGCATTAAGTCCATAGGCCCAATTGACAGTATTTGGGGTCAGCTATTGGTTAATAATATATCAAAACAAATGCCCGCTGCCATAGAATTTGCCGATACGTGCAGTTCAAAACTTAGATTTTATTCAAAATTAAAAGAAATAAATAACAATTTAGAATAAACATGGATGCACAAATGAAATATTAATAGTTTACTCCGCGGAAACGACGGCCATATTCGGGTCACCCGAGTTGATAGAATTTCAAATCGAACACCGCGAGTGGAGTAAAAAGAAAATCATAAAATACTTTGCTGTAGTTATATCAGTGGGTCGGTCCTAAGCATTGCTTATTCATATTATTACCAAACCGCCAGGGGGGAGGCTGAGGACTAACACGTGTATATATACATAAACAATACTCATACTGAAAAATGAAATCACCAAATTCCAGCAAACGGGAACAGAAATAGCCCCATATGGGGACCGCCATTTGTATACTCGTGTTCAATCGCATAATAACCAAAATCCAGCAAACGGAAACGGAAATAGAATTTTGAATTTCGCTACGCAGCAAACAGGGTGGACGACAGCGATTGGTTAATAATACTCATGTTGAATCGCATAATAATACCGACCCACCCACGGGGAGGCTAAGGACTAACATGTGTACATATATGCATAAACAATACCTGTATTCATAGAGGTGGGAAATGAAATCACCAAAATCCAGCAAACGGAAATAGCCCTTTATGGGCGCCACCATTTATAAAGTCGTGTTGAATAATCGAGAAATCAAAATCCAGCAAACAGAAATGGAAATAGATCGTCGAACTTCACTACGCAGCAAACAGGGTGGGTGACACCGATTGGCTTAACGCCTTAATGATGCTCCGCCGCAGAGTAGCACAAGCTAAGTCGTGGAACAACTACACTGGTCCCTCGCTACAGATCTTCCATATATGGTGTGATGATGTCACTGGGACCAGTATACATGTTCCTCCGCGCTACTCTGCAGCGGACCTGTCAAGGCATTAAGTCCATAGGCCCAATTGACAGTATTTGGGGTCAGCTATTGGTTTCAAGGTAAGGTTTCAAGGTTATTATTGCCGGAAGTGATAGTGAGGATAAGCTCTCACTACCTATAAAGTACTTTCTCATGGCATGCGTATCAAACAGCCTCTGATAACCAAGTCCAACTCCCGGCCTTCACGAGGCGAAACTGTTTCTACTGACGGGAGAAGGGGCAAAGGCGGATCTCTGGCGCCTCAAAACCAGATGCTTCGGGCAGGTGGGGCTCGTCAATCTTGGCTGACTGCTCATCTAGGAGAAGGTAAACTCTGATTTAAAACCCCCGCTGCCGTGCGGCTAGTCCCATTTATGGGAAGACCAGAAGTTGGTAGTGCACACCAGCGGCCATACCGACTCAATTGTCGGCCTAAACTAAGTGCGGTGCACATCAACTTTGTTGGTGTGGTCAGGGGATGTCACCCCTTCAAGTGCATGAAGACTGGAGCAGCAGATGAGTTAGAAGATCAATAGCTTTGAAGGTGTAACAGCAAGATGATGTGGCTCATCAGGGCACACTCTGACAAAGATGAGTAAGTGGCCAGTCACCTTGGAAAGGAAGGGGAACCTACCAAGTATTTACCCATAGTAAGCAATGGTAATTAATGGAAGCAAATTTAGAGATGGAGGTACCTTTCCTTCAACTATTAAGAAACCTAGTAATGACAATGTAAACCCAAAGCCTAAAATAGGAAGGTATGCATCTGATGTCAGGCAACTGAAAACTGGAGGAAAGGTGCTAAAGATTGGTACATGGAATGTACGAACATTGTACAAACCAGGCCGATATGACAACCTGAAAGTGGAAATGACAGCGCTAAACCTTGACATCCTAGGTATAGCTGAGACGAGATGGACGGGTGACGGGAGGATAGGTGATAGTGAGGTAGATATGATATATTCTGGAGATGAAAAACATCAGTATGGCGTTGGAATTATGATGAAGAAGTCCATTGCCGCCACAATGATTGGATTCTGGCCAGTATCTGACAGAATTATTATGATGAAGCTGAGGGGAAAACCGTTCAATATAAACATTCTGCAAGTTTATGCACCAACCTCAGATCACGATGATGAAGAAGTCAACGAGTTCTATGACAGCATCAAAAAGGTAATGGAATACACCAAGTCTGGAGAAATAACAATTGTTATGGGCGATTGGAATGCGAAAGTTGGAGAACAACATGAATATCCAGTAACAGGAAGATTTGGCTTAGGTGAGAGAAATGATCGTGGTGAATACTTGATAAATTTCTGTTTGACATCAAAACTAGTAATTGCTAACACCTTATTTGAACATCCAAAGAGAAGACTATATACATGGAAGAGCCCTGGTGATGTATGTCGGAACCAGATCGATTACATTCTTGTCAACCAACGATATCGAAATTGTATCAAACAGGCAAGGACATATCCAGGTGCTGACATATGTTCGGATCATAATCCAGTAGTAATCAGTATGGTAGTGAAATTGAAACAGCAGAACAAAATTTAAAACAACATTCAAATGGATATGAACATGTTAAAAGATGCAAAATACAGAACTAAGTATAATGTCTCTGTTCATAACAAATTCAGTGTACTGATGAATGAAGAAACTCCTCAGAGAGAGTATAACAACATTGAAATGGAATGGGAAGCTCTCAGAGAAAGCATGGTCAAGTCAGCAGAGGAGGTGTTACCAAATAAAAAACGAGAGACAAAGCAATCATGGATGACGCAAACCATACTAGAAAAGATGGCAGAAAGGAAGAAAGTGAAAACCACTGATCCACCTAAATACAAACACCTGAAGAATGAAATAGAAGATGAATGCAAAAAAGCTAAAGATGAATGGTGGAATAAGAAGTGTGAAGTAGTGGAACAACTTGAGTCTCAACATCGTTCAAGAGAGATGCACAAGAAAGTGAAAGAGATAACAGGTCAAGGATACAGACAGAGAAGCAGTAAATGTATCAAGAACAAAGACGGCAAAATGCTCTTTGAAGAAGATGAAATAAAGTCCAGATGGGAAGAATATGTAAACAAACTATACAATGATGACAGAGGGAACCCACCCACAATTGAGAAAGAAGATGGGAATATTATATTAGTATCAGAGGTTGAGAAGGCTATCAATGATCTAAAGTCAGGTAAGGCTCCTGGAAGTGACCAGATAACATCAGAAATGATAAAAGGACTAGATGAAGTGGGGATTCAAATCATTCATAAGCTAGTAACTGACATCTATGAGACTGGATTTATACCATTGAATATGAATGAATCCATATTTGTACGACTCCCAAAGAAGCTAAAACCAACATTGTGTACTGAGTACAGAACACTAAGCCTGATGAGTCATATGTTGAAGATGATCCTGAAAATAATTTTACTGAGAAACAGACAGAAAATTGAAGAACAAATCAGTAACGTACAAAGTGGGTTTATATCTGGAAGAGGTACACGTGAAGGGATTTTCAATATGAGAATGATTTGTGAACGTTATTGTGAAGTGAACCAGGATGTTTATGCCTGCTTTATTGACTATGAGAAGGCCTTCGACCGAGTCAATCATGAACTGTTAATCAAATGTTTACAAGATATTGGTGTCAATGGCAAAGACATTAAACTAATTGTGAACTTATACTGGACACAACGTGCATTTATAAAAATGGAGCAGGGCCTATCGGATGAAGTTATGATTAAACGAGGAGTTCGACAGGGGTGTGTATTGTCACCATGTCTATTTAACCTGTACACAGAGATGATTTTCAGACACATTGAAGATTGCAAGGGAGTGACAATAGGTGGCATGAACGTCAACAATCTTAGATATGCCGATGACAGTGTAATACTAGCAGACAGTGAGAAAAACCTACAAGATATAGTGAATAGAATCAATAAAGCTGGAATACTATTCAACATGAAGATGAATGCCAGGAAGACCAAAACAATGGTTATAAGTAAAAAGACAGATAAACCAAATGTCAATATAACCATAGATGGCACAAACATAGAACAAGTATCCGAATTCATATATCTCGGACAAAAGATTACAAATGATGGGAGATGTGAGGAAGAAATTAAAAGAAGGATAACAATAGCCCGAACAACATTCTCCAAAATGTATAGAGTGTTAACATCAAGTAAGATATTAATACAAACAAGGAAGCGTATTCTTCAGTGTTATGTGTGGTCTACTCTAATGTATGGGGCAGAGACATGGACAATCTCTAAGAAAATGTACAAACGTTTAGCAGCATTTGAGATGTGGACTTATCGAAGGATGATGAAAATATCATGGACAAAGAAGATCACCAACAAAGAAGTTCTCAGAAAAATTAAAAATAAGAAAAGCTTGTTTGCCACTATACAGACAAAGAAACTTATTTATTTTGGCCACATCATTCGTCAGAGTTCAATATACCGTACATTGTTGGAAGGGAAGGTGAATGGCAGCAGAGGGAGAGGGAGACCAAGAACATCATGGTTTACAAATATTTCACAGTGGACAGGCTTGAATTATTCACAGTCTATCAGAACAGCACAACATCGGGACAAGTGGAGAACCATTGCATCCAACCCTCGACTAGAGGATGGAACTATTGATTGATTGATTGGTTAATAATATATCAAAACAAATGCCCGCTGCCATAGAATTTGCCGATACGTGCAGTTCAAAACTTAGATTTTATTCAAAATTAAAAGAAATAAATAACAATTTAGAATAAACATGGATGCACAAATGAAATATTAATAGTTTACTCCGCGGAAACGACGGCCATATTCGGGTCACCCGAGTTGATAGAATTTCAAATCGAACACCGCGAGTGGAGTAAAAAGAAAATCATAAAATACTTTGCTGTAGTTATATCAGTGGGTCGGTCCTAAGCATTGCTTATTCATATTATTACCAAACCGCCAGGGGGGAGGCTGAGGACTAACACGTGTATATATACATAAACAATACTCATACTGAAAAATGAAATCACCAAATTCCAGCAAACGGGAACAGAAATAGCCCCATATGGGGACCGCCATTTGTATACTCGTGTTCAATCGCATAATAACCAAAATCCAGCAAACGGAAACGGAAATAGAATTTTGAATTTCGCTACGCAGCAAACAGGGTGGACGACAGCGATTGGTTAATAATACTCATGTTGAATCGCATAATAATACCGACCCACCCACGGGGAGGCTAAGGACTAACATGTGTACATATATGCATAAACAATACCTGTACTCATAGAGGTGGAATATGAAATCACCAAAATCCAGCAAATGGAAACGGAAATAGCCGATATGGGCGCTGCCATTTGTAAACTCACAACTACACAGCAAACAGGGTGGATGACAGTGATTGGCCTAACGCCTTAATGATGCCCCTCCGCAGAGTAGCACAAGCCAAGTCACGGAACAACTACACTGGTCCCTCGCTACAGATCTTCCATATATGGTGTGATGACTTCACTGGTACCAGTGTACCTGTTCCTCAGTGCTACTCTGCAGCGAGGTTGTCAAGGCATTAAGTCCATAGGCCCAATTGACGGTATTCGGGGTCAGCGATTGGTTAATAATATATCAAAACAAATGCCCGCTGCTATAGAATTTGCCAATATGCGCAGTTCAAAACTTTCATTTTATTCAAAATTAAAAGAAATAAAGAACAATTTGGTATAAACATGGATGCACAAATGAAATATTAATAGTTTATTCCGCGACTCGGATCACCCGAGTTGCTAGAATTTCAAATCGAACACCGCGAGTGGAGTAACAAAATACATGCGAAATCATAAAATACTTTGCTGTAATTATATCGGGGGTCGGTCCTAAGCATAGCTTATTCATATTATGTATGTCAATAGTCTAGTTCGTAATTCCGAACTTCCATGTTTAGTTTTGGGGAGTTTTCAGTCGCATTGGTGCGCTGATGGCTGCAAATCTGCAGCACTGAATGGGCACCGCTGAAAGCAGTCCCATGAGGTCGGGAGTTGGCTTCCGATGGAGAGTGATCAGAGGAATTGGGGGGGGGGAGGAAGGAAAAAGGCAGCCTAAGAGCCCAACCACAGTCCTCTGAGAGGGCCGGGGGAGGCTGGGTGGTTGGTGTAGTTTTACGCCCCAGTAAGACCCTAGGCCATACCAGGACGTGCACCGACTTGTGACAGCGCCTACTCAGTGGCTTTATAGTGCTGCCCCACTGGGAAATCAGGCCGCCGGCACCATGACCTGATGTCCCACACAGTCACATTATCCTGACACTGTGCGCCCAGTCCCTGTCCTGATTTCATAACGCCAAGCGCCGAGCAGCAACAGGTACCTATTTTATAAGTCATTGGTTTGACACGACCAGGATCCAAACTTCAGTCCCTCCAGATTCACCTGTATGCACAGTAAGTCCGGCAAAGGCCAGAGGAAGAAGTGAAGAGGATGGGATTAGTTAGGCAGTGGGTGGGGTTACCTGTTTGTTGCCAGTGAAAATTAGTGGTTAGTTGGTATTGGTGTCGAGTCAGCTATGGTGATGAGGTGGGGCCTGCTAGTCCTCGATGTCATGGTCTGGGCGACCGACAGTGTTGATGATGTCTGCGTTCTGGCGGTAGAAGCGAGCAAGTGCGTTCCAGGATGACTTGGAAATCCTGGAGAGGATAGCCAGAGTGGCCCTATTGTTGGTGAGTAGGCGGTCAGCGTCCTCCATGAAGTCACTGATGGCAGATCTGTCGACGGCACCACATGAGGCGAGTATGTGGGCCACATTGAAGATCTTAGTGCCGCAGGGACAGCACTGGAGGTTGGGGACATCAATCCAACGGCGGTAGCCAGTCCTGAAGCGGTTGACGGCGACTTGGGTAGGAGCAGGAAGGCCGACTGGATGGGGGATGTTAGTTCTGACCAGGGTGTACCAGAGCCAGCTTATTGAATAAGGGTTCCGTACTTGTTCCTTCTGTGTGGCTCGTTCCCAGAGTTTGGCGGTGGCTCGAGAAGCGGCGGCGGTCAGTTTGGTGATGGATGGAAGGATATGGCTGTCTCCACGTCTTCTCGGTTGGCACCGGCTAGAGCGGCACAGTCGGCCTGGTCATGACCATACAGTCCTATATGCGAGGGGACCCATAGCAGGACTGTGTTGAGGTGTGCCTGATGTCTGGTCAAGATTATAATCTGGATCGTGTCGGCAAGGGAGTCTCGGGCATTTAGGCAGGCGATCTCTTTGATGGCATTCAGAGAGTCGGTAATGATGATGGCACTTGAGTTGTGGGGGTCTTCGAGGGCCAAGTGAATGGCGAGCTTGGTATCGAGAGTGGAAGCAAAGTCTGACACCCTGGTGGTGTTCTTTGTGTTGGAGAAGGGGATGATTGCTATGTATTTGGGTCACTCTCCTGAAAACTGGTCAGCATGAGATGGGATTTTAAAACATCAATAAAAACCTTCCTACTTATTTTTTTCCTTATACTTTTCATATTCATGCTCAGATTTGATGAAAGAAATAAGGGAAATAAAATAAAACTGTGTGCAACTTTGGTCTTTTTAGTTATGAACTGTTTTTGTACCAAAAAACCCCATTTTACAGTCAGCCATTTGTAACATGACATATGGGACGTGGTTGAATCCTTATTAACATCTTGTATTGCATTGATATATCAAACAAAACAGTTCCCAAATCAAAGAGGAAGTATTTATTAACATGTATGCATGCTTAAATTTAAAAAAAAAAAATTTAATGTCTTCAGAAATAACATTACAAATTTCCGTCACACGTGTAACCGTGGTGTCTGGATGCCACACAAATATTGTACACTAATTATTCAGTGAATAAAGCATGGCTGGGAATTACTTTTTTTTATCAATATAAGCACTAGATATTTCTGTATATTATGCCATGATTAATATGCTTCTAAGTATGATATTATTTAGTTCTGATTAGATATTTATTAAGCAGACCCTGTGGTGTCCTAAACATGTGTTACACGTGTGACACACATGTTATACTGCCATAAGAGATATCTTATTCATGGACTACACCTTTATTTTTTATCTCATCAATTTATATTTTACATAGATGTAAAGGGAAGATTTCCAGCTTTCATTTGCAACCAAAAAATGTAAAAAAATCAAATATTAAATTTTAACTCTCCATGTGACACTTCTGGCCAGTTTTCAGGAGAGTGACCCATTTCTATTAATTTTGAATAAAATCGACGTTTTGCTGTCGACGCCGTTTTTATAGCCTTTCTACAGAGGTCGCCACTGTGCTCGTAGAGGCACTAAGGCGGCACCTAGCGGAAACAATGGGTGCTGGAACCTGCCTGAGGGTAGTAGGTCATTGCTTATTCATATTATTAGTATATGCTCATAAGTATATTATCCCAGACTGCTACATCCGTCTCTTTGCATAGCCTAGGTCAAATTTGTAGCTGCATAATTCCTCACCTGATACTATGACACTTCTTAGGCAATGGTCCAGTTCAAGGGGGAGAGGGGGGGGGGGGGGGTCGTGCCGAAGTTGACCCGTCTCTATCGACCGACAACACACTACAAAGTGTCTCCTACCGAAAACCAGTGTGAGCAGGGTCGGTGTCTTCAGAAATATGCACAAGCTACTGGTTACATAACCATAGAAATACATAACAGTGTATATATTTGCGTTTTGTCAATTAGCAAACATCCAAAGGAATCTGTTACAAAAGATGTAACTGAATATTTACAATTTTTAAGAGAACGGAAATTAGACAGGAATCATGTTTGTATTTTGCACTCTTTTCCTTTCAATTCAATCGTGCGTTTCCATAGTTGTCCCGAGCGATGCCTCTCATACCAACAAACCGAACTTTTCAGAATAATAAGTGCATGGGAAATGCTAGATAAAAGATTCACCCGGTACTTGTAGTACAGTGTACACGGGTGAATGACAACGTAGTCTAAATACGGGCGAAACTAGCTTTAGTATGTACCAGGGAGTAGAATGTCTGCCTCCAGTATCAAATGGATATTTATATATGCACAGAGTTGGTGAAATGGGAGAGAATGCAAAAAGACAAGATGGCGGCCGTAGAACGCCGTCGATTTCACTTTAAAATCTTATTTAACTAGATATTATATTATATTTTTCAACTCAAAGGTAGCGGGCTCTCAATAATACATATGTAAAGAATAAATGTTGCTTCTTAAATTGTGAAATTAGGCTCTCAATTCTTTGACCCGCATTTTCCCACCTTTTACATAGGGTTGGTTTGCACCCCTACTGCAGCAGTACGGGGTGAATCTTGTCCCTAGGGAAATGCATGTGTGTACAAACACAATCGATATGCTCTTTATCGGGCATGTTTTTAATTATTATTTCCATGGTCCCTCAAATTTAGTTATTTAGTCATAAGTGAAAAGATATTTTTTATTACGGTTGGATGCTTTATTACGGTTGGATGCTTTTTGCGTTATGCGATATTATTATTTCTATTTACTTGAAATTAAAATGTAATGGTTTGTCTTAAATGACAACGTTGTGAAGATGTCCCCAGCTTCTACAACACTCCCTACTTCCTCACTTCACTTCTTCCTCTGGCCTTGGCCGGACTTACGGTGCATACCGGTGAATCTGGAGGGACTGAAGTTTGGATCCTGGTCGAGTGACTTATAAAATGGGTACCTGTTGCTGCTAGGCGCTTGGCGTTATGAAATCAGGACAGGGACTGGGCGCACAGTGTCAGGATAATGTGACTGTGTGGGACATCGGGTCATGGCGCCGGCGGCCTGATTTCCCAGTGGGGCAGCACTATAAAGTCCCATGAGTGCGCGCTGTTACAAGTCGGTGCACATCCTTGTATGGCCTAGGGTCTTACGGGGTGTAAAACTACACCAACCACCCAGCCTCCCCCGGCCCTCTCAGAGGACTGTGGTTGGACTCTTAGGCTGCCTTGTTCTTCCTCCGCCCCCTCCCCCTGCCCCTCAATTCCTCTGATCACTACACACCGGAACCCAACTCCCGACCACATGGGACTGCTTTCAGCGGTGCCCATTCAGTGCTGCAGATTTGCAGCCTTCAGCGCACCAATGCGACTGAAAACTCCCCAAAACAACAACAACAACACTCCCTACTGAAGTTAAGACTTCAACCAAAGATTGGGCCGATTTATCGGAGCCTCTCTACCCAATGTTGCAGTTCTGCAACCGGTAACCGCCCTAAGGTTACAAACACCCCCAATCATCATCATCATCATGACAAAAGTATATTAAAATGTATACTGAAATATTATCATAGGTTACAATCCGAAATCTAGAGACGGTCAATTCTTACTTGATGCATGCAATAGCCCTTACCACCGGAAGTTGATTGCATGCTTTCAAGGGCAAGGACAACAGCACGCGTTACCCAACATAAACGTTATTGCTGCACTTTGTCAAAATGCAGTCAATTACAAGAAGTGCATGCTTATTGTCATCTAGCCTTCGTGGAATACGTTCTGTATCAAGGTAATAGTACTAGATAAATCAAAGTAAACTGTGCCCATATCGCTAATCGTAGTTGTCAGCTAAGCCTGAGCCTGAGGCTGAGGCGCCACATTGAATCTGAACAGCGAGAACCCTTGCCAAGGCCTTGGAACTTATGGAAGGCCTAGCCCTAGCCCTAGCCTAGGACTAGGCTAAGGCTAGTGAGTAGCCTAGTCAATTCGAATTTCACTCGTATGAAGACCAACATTATTTAATCTGATGAAAGTTTTTAGAGTGTTTTTAGTGGTGGAGCATGTGGTATGACTCCTGGCCCGGTGTCATGGTATAAAACCCCTGCCGGTGTCACAGTTTAAAGCCCCGGCCCGATCGCAGCCCCTGCCGTGGCCTCTGCGCATGCGCAGAGGTTGTAAACAGGCTGCAGAACGAATACACACTGCCAGTGTCTATTAAAGATTAATAGAAATGCACAACCCTAACCATATAAATTTAATATAATCTGTTCGTTGGATATGTTTTCTATATATGTTCCAGGGGGTTTGTTTCTAGGTGGTGTAAGTTTTATAGATATTTCACTTTTTCTGTATGAAGATTGCACTGACACTCAGAATATCCCAACTTTCACTATTATCTCTGTTTTTAATACTTTCAGCATAAATTGCTCTTAGGTTACATTAAATACTTCAGATCTTCCTCTTCAATCGCGCATTAAGATATTTTTAATCGATCCACTGAAAGTTTTTAAATTTATTTTACAAAAATAAATGCTTAGTCAACTGTCTTCACGGCAGGGGCTGCGATCGGGCAGGGGTTTTATACCATGACACCGGTGTGGCCGTCTCAGCTGCCACAAGGCTGATATGCCAAATGTCGCTTCTGCGCATGCGTCAGAATCCAACAGCGTCGTCTGCGCATGCGTCAAAACTGGGCCAGTCTCAAAGGCCGTAATCTCTGTTTTTAATACTTTCAGCGTAAATTGCTCTTAGGTTACATTAAATACTTCAGATCTTCCTCTTCAATCGCGCATTAAGATATTTTTAATCGATCCAATGAAAGCTTTTAAACTTATTTTACAAAAATAAATGCCCCACATAGACATAGCATTGCCGTATTTTACCACCCGCGAAGGGTAAACACTGCAGCAATGCTATGTCTATGCAGAGCATTTATTTTAGCAAAATTAATTTAAAAGCTTTCACTGAGTCGATTAAAAATATATTAATGCGCAATTGAAGAGGAAGATCTGAAGTATTTAATTTAACTTAAGGGTAATTTTCTCTGAAAGTATTAAAAACAGAGATAATAGTGAAAGTTGGGCATGGCAAATCAGCCTTGTGGCAGCTGAGACGGCCACACCGGATCGCAGCCCCTGTCGTGGCTTCTGCGCATGCGCAGAGGTTGTAAACAAGCTCAGCTCGGCTGCAGAACGAATACACACTGCCAGTGTCTATTAAAGATTAATAGAAATGCACAACCCTAACCATATAAATTTAATATAATCTGTTCGTTGGATATGTTTTCTATATATGTTCCAGGGGGTTTGTTTCTAGGTGGTGTAAGTTTCATAGATATTTCACTTTTTCTGTATGAAGATTGCACTGACACTCAGAATATCCCAACTTTCACTATTATCTCTGTTTTTAATACTTTCAGCATAAATTAAATACTTCAGATCTTCCTCTTCAATCGCGCATTAAGATATTTTTAATCGATCCACTGAAAGTTTTTAAATTTATTTTACAAAAATAAATGCTTAGTCAACTGTCTTCACGGCAGGGGCTGCGATCGGGCAGGGGTTTTATACCATGACACCGGTGTCGCAGTTTCAGTTCTCAACCAGACTCAGTTCTCGAACATCGCTTCTGCGCATGCGTCAAAGCATCTGCGCATGTGTCAAAGCATTGTCTGCGCATGTGTCAACATCAGCCCGATTCAAACCTTTGCCGATCGCTGGCTCATACTGTCACCAAGTGTCAGTGTAATAAATTTAATATAATGTTTTCGGTAAACATGTTTTCTATATGTGTACCAAGCGATTTGTTTCTACGTAGTGTGGTTCTAGAGATATTTCACTTTTTCTGTACGAAGATTGCTCGCGACCCAAAACAACAACAAATAAAAACTTGAGTTTGCCGGTGTCGCAGTTTCAGTTCTCAACTAGAAATCCAGAACCCTAACCATATCAATTTAATATAATCTTGTTGGTAAACATGTTTTCTATATGTGTACAAAGCAATTTGTTTCTAGGTGGTTTGGTTTTAGAGATATTTAACTTTTTCTGTATGAAGATTGCTCACGACCATTGACAATGCGCAGACGACGCTTTTAGATTTTGACGCATGCGCAGAAGCGATGTTGAGAACTGAGTCTGGTTGAGAACTGAAACTGTGACACCGGTGTCGCAGTTTCAGTTCTCAAGCAGTTGCAGTTCTCAACATCGCTTCTGCGCATGCGTCAACATCTAAAGGCATCGTCTGCACATTTTCAATGGTCGTGAGCAATCTTCACACAGAAAAAAAAGTGAAATATCTCTAAAACCAAACCACCTAGAAACAAATCGCTTGGTACACATATAGAAAACATGTTTACCAACACGATTATATTAAATTGATATGGTTAGGGTTCTGGATTTCTATTAATTTTGAATAATGTTTTGCACTGCGCGTACCGCCAAACTCAAGGCATTGTCAATGGTCGTGAGCAATCTTCATGCAGAAAAAGTGAAATATCTCTAAAACCACACCACCTAGAAACAAATCACTTGGTACACATATAGAAAACATGTTTACCGAAAAGATTATATTAAATTTATAAGGTTAGTCACACTGACACTATAGTGACAGCGATCGGCGATGGTTTGAATCGGGCTAATGTTGACACATGCGCAGACGATGCTTTGACGCATGTGCAGAAGCAATGTTGAGAACTGCAACTGCTTGAGAACTGAAACCGCGACACCGGTGTGGCATGCTCAGCCGTGTACATACTCAAACTCAAGGCATTGTCAATGGTCGTTAGTCACTAACCTTATAAATTTAATATAATGTTTTTGGTAAAGATGTTTTCTACATGTGTACCAAGCGATTTGTTTCTAGGTGGTGTGGTTTTAGAGATATTTCACTTTTCCTGGATTTTCTGTATGAAGATTTCTCACCGCCATTGACAATGCCTTGAGTTTGACGGTACGCGCGGTGCAAAACATTAAGGGGCTGTCACATTAGGTTTTTTTTCGGGGAGCGTACGGCGGCGTAGGCGCGTTACGTCGGCATACGCTGCCATACGCCGGCATGTGCCGGCCTACGCTGCCATATGCTTTCTTCCGTCCGTCTGTCCAAATTTTTTTGTGCATGCTAAAAAAATCTCGACCTACGGGGGCGTATGGTTCATACGCTTCTCATACGCCGGCATACGCTTCTCGTACGCGGGGGGTATGCCGGCGTACGCTAGGGGTTCACCGGCATATCCTCAACTTGCGTCACGGGCGTATCTCGGGCGTATGCAGCGTACGCAGAACCTACGAGTTGCGTATGAGTAGAGTATGCAAAGCTTATGAGTAGCGTATGGCGGTGTATGCCCGACCTATGGTCTCGGTATATAAAGGCGACGCACTATATACCCAGGAGCCACCAGGTGGCGGACCGAGGAGAGATAACATAGGTCTCGCATACGCTCCACATGCCAATCAAAACCGTCAAAAAATGTCACAGTACGCTCCCATACGCTCCTCATAGTCATATGCTCCTTGTACGCTCCTCATAGGTTCCACATACGCTCAAAACCACCCGAGAGGTCACCAAAGGTCATGAAAGGCCGGCATGCGCAGGACTTACGTAGGTTTTCAATACGCTCCCGCCATACGCCGTAATGTGACAGGGCCTTTAGTTTTAATCAAAATTAATAGAAATCAAGAACCCTAACATTATAAATTTAATATAATCTTTTTGGTGAAGATGTTTTCTATATGTGTACTAAGGTGGTGTGGTTTTAGAGATATTTCACTTGTTCTGTATTTTCTGTATGAAAATTACTCACGACCATTGACAATGCCTTGAGTTTGAGTCTATGTACACGGCTGAGCACGGGACATGGCTGAGCACGCCACACCGGCCATCCCATGGATATGCCCATACTAATACTAGGTATGTGACAAAAAAATTTTAACTTAACAGATTCCAACATAAATATATCATTGCAAAGGTATTGGAAAGTCCTTTCTAATGATACTTAGATCATCATCCTGTGACAATTATCAAGGAAGTTGTGACACGTTATAAAGCATTTCTTATGGGTAATTTTGGTCCATTGACCATTCTTTCAATGGAAAACCAGTTGAATTCTGTGACCCATCTCATGGATTTCCCACAATCTAATGCCACAACTTTCTCAATTCTTAACCGATTTTCAAAAACTTTTGGGTCACTGGAAAGCTTAAGGAAAGGACAATACAAATAATCTATTTCCACACTATTTTATTAATGATTGTGTTACATAATAAACAGTAAGTAAGGAGAGGTGTGGTCCTGAATATAGTCAGGTTGGCACCGCGCACGCACCATGCACGTCCACGCGCTATGCAACGGCCGTTTTCTGTCAAATATCTGTTCCCAGAAAAAGTGAAATATCTCTAAAACCACAGAAGTTAGAAAAAAACCGCTTGGTACACATATAGAAAACATATTCAACGAACAGATTATATTAAATTTAGAAGTGTAGTAGGGATTCGAACCTGGGTTGTTACGGTTCTGGATTTCTATTTTGTGGGAGAAATCATGCAAAAACCTTTGTTTCAGTCTAATTACAGGACTTTTTATCCGCCCTCAAAATCACTGTTCCGGTCCTCAAATTAACACCAAATTACACCCTAATATAGAGAAGTATATAAAGAAACAAAATAAACTAATTTCATAATTATCAAAACATACCTTCAGGTAGAATTCCAGTGACTTAAACTGACATAAATTTGAATAAAGATTTTTTGTCACTTCTATAAAGCGGAAAGCAAATATTTTTGGATGTAGCAGTAGAGCAAAATGTGAACTAAATCATCCATATGGTTGAATTCCTGGTAGTCCTAAAATAAAGGGTGCAAGAGAGAAGTACCATGAGAGTCTATTTCGCACCGCGCAGTGCTCCGCGCAAGCCCGTGGAACGAGCGAATCGCGTGAAATCGCCGTGTTATTCGCATACCTAGTATGTGCCAAAAAAA
>CM059192.1:12310450-12331143 GCA_030323885.1 Branchipolynoe longqiensis | reverse complement strand
GCCATTTTGGTATACATGTATATCTATATACATTTCTTCATTGGTAAATCCAATAACATCAGTGAACAGTCTAAGCGACGTGAGCATCCAAGTACAGTAACATCACAATATCAAACATATATGTGTCAAACAAAGAAGGCACACAATGAACACAAAAGAAGAAGCAGCATAACAAGACAACAGAATATAAAGTCACACTTACGTGTGTGGCATCAACATTTATGTTCAGCTGCTATGTACACACTTTATATAATAATATGATAGACGTATAGCATAAGACGTTTATTGCAGAGAATAAACTACATATTAGTTATAAGGGGAAGGATAGGATAAGGAAATATATTATATATGTTACGACTTGATAATTCAGAAATAAAGGAGTTTGTGTAGATATAAATCAATACAAGTATCAATTCAGACATCAAGAAACATTAGTGATAAATAATACAGTATTTATATTACATAGGTGAAAGGGGAAGATGTAATGTATTGTGGTTATCCGAACGCCCCCGACCGTAATACCGTATGACGTCATGATCAAGTGTTCTTAATAAACTCAGTTACGTTACAAGAACTCACGGTGTCCACACATACTTTACATTACCCACTTTACAAACCTCGACATTACCCACCTCGACATTACCCGACCCGACTTTACCCGAACCGACTTTACCCGACCCGACTTCACCCGACCCGACTTCACCCGACCCAACTTCACCCGACCCGACTTCACCCGACCCGACCTCACCCAAGTCAACTTCACCCGACTCGACTTCACCCCACCCAACTTCACCCGTCCTGAGTTCACCCGACCCGACTTTACCCGACCCGACTTTACCCAACCACATTTTACCCGACCCGACTTTCCCCGACCCGACTTTACCAAACCCGACTTTCCCCGACCCGACTTCACCTGACCCGACTTCACCCGAGTCGACTTCACCCGACTCAACTTCACCCCACCAAACTTCAAAGTCGAGCCGGGTAAAGTCGGCCAGGGTAAAGTCGGCCGGGGTAAAGTCGAGCCATGTAAAGTCGCGCTGGATAAAGTTGAGCCGGTTAAAGTCGAGCCAGTTAAAGTCGAGTCCGTTAAAGTCGAGACGGGGAAAAGTCGAGTGGGTAAAGTCTTTAGCCGACTCGACTTTACCCGCATCGACTTAACCGGCTTGACGTTACCCGCCTCGATGTTACCTGCCTCGACGTTACCCGCCTCGATGTTACCCGCCTCGACATAACCCGACTCGACATTACCCACCTCGATGTCACCCGCCTCGACGTTACCCAACCCGACTTTACCTGACCCGACTTCACCCGACCCGACTTCACCCGACCCGACTTCACCCGACCCGAATTCACCCGACACGACTTTACCCCACCTGACTTCACCCGACCCGACTTCACCCGACTCGACTTCACCCGACCTGACTTCACCTGACCCGAGTTCACCCGATACGACTTTACCCGACCCGCCTTTACCCGACCATGCTTTACCAGACCACACTTTACCCGAACCGACTTTTCCCCGAACCGACTTTACCTGACCCTACTTTACCTGACCCGTCTTTACCCGACCCCACTTTACCCAACCCCACTTTACCTCACCCCACTTTACCTCACCTGAGTTTACCCAACCACAGTTTACCCGACCCGGCTTTACCCGGGTCGACTTTACCCGGGTCAACTTTACCCGGGTCGACCTCACCCGGCTCGACTTTATCGGCTTGACTTTACCCGGCTCGACTTTACCCAGCTCGACATTACCCGGGAGTGTTTGGAACCTGATACAACGTTACCCGCCTCGACATTACCCGCCTCGACGTTACCCACCTTGACGTTACCCACCTCGATGTTACTCGCCTCGATGTTACCCTCCTCGACGTAACTCACCTCGACATTACCCACCTCGACATTACCCGACCCGACTTTACCCGACCCGACTTCACCCGACCCGACTTCACCCGACCCGACCTCACCCAAGTTGACTTCACCTGACTCGACTTCACCCCACCCAACTTCACCCGACCTGAGTTCACCCGACCCGACTTTACCCAACCCGACTTTACCCAACCACATTTCACCCGACCCGACTTTCCCCGACCCGACTTTACCAGACCCGACTTTACCAGACCCGACTTTACCAGACCTGACTTCACCCGACCCGACTTCACCCGAGTCGACTTCACCCGACTCAACTTCAGCCCACCCGACTTCAAAGTCGAGCCAGGTAAAGTCGGCCAGGGTAAAGTCGGCCGGGTAAAGTCGAGCCATGTAAAGTTGCGCTGGATAAAGTTGAGCAGGGTAAAGTCGAGTCGGGTAAAGTCGAGCCTGACAAAGTCGAGCCGGTTAAAGTCGAGCCGGTTAAAGTCGAGCCAGTTAAAGTCGAGTCGGTTAAAGTCGAGCCGGGAAAAGTCGAGCCGGGAAAAGTCGAGTGGGTAAAGTCGAGCCCGGTAAAGTCGAGCCCGGTAAAGTCGAGCCGGGTAAAGTCGAGCCGGGTAAAGTCGAGCCGGGTAAAGTCGAGCCGGGTAAAGTCGAGCCGGGTAATGTCGAGCCATGTAAAGTCAACTAATGTCGTGTCAGGTAAAGGCATATTGATTAATATTAATATAATTTTGCATTTAATTACAATTATTAAGACATCCTTTTCCTTAAAAAGTATTCTGGTTCCAAGATTCCAAACAGTTTACGTTCTGATCTTGAGACCCCCATAGGCGGCGGCCATTTGCAATGGAAATATTGGCTGAAACCAGTGAATGTGGCGGCCATTTTCGAGGCGCTTTTCATCTCCAGTCTGAAAAGGAAAGCGTCTCTGAGACATCGCTGAGATGCACCCTGAACGCGGCCCTGGTCTATAGAGGGTATTCCCGTGACGTCATCAACCGGAAGTGCGGCCATTGTTGCGATATCAACTAGTAAACAACCGAGGGTTACAGTAACATAGTCCATAGAGAGGTAAATCATTCTTTCAGTTTTATTCAAAATTAATATAAATGCAGAACCCTAACCTTATAAATTTAATATAATCTATTCGTTGAATAGGTTTTCTATATGTGTGCCAAGCAGTTTGTGTCTATGTGGTGTGGTTTTAGAGATATTTCACTTTTTCTGTATGAAGATTGTTCACGGCCATTGACAATGCATTGAGTTTGCCGGTACGCGCACTGCAACACGTCTATTTCATTCAAAATTAATAGAAATGCACAACCCTAACCTTGTAAATTTAATATAATCTATTCATTGAATATGTCTTACATATGTGTGCTAAGCGGTTTGTGTCTAGGTGGTGTGGTTTTATAGATATTTCACTTTTTCTGTATGAAGATTGCTCACGGCCATTGACAATGCATTGAGTTTGCCTGTATGTGCAGTGCAAAACGTCTATTTTATTCAAAATTAATAGAAATGCACAACGCTAACATTATAAATTTAATATAATATATATGTTGAACATGTTTTCTACATGTATTCCGAGCGGTTTGTGTCTAGGTGGTGTGGTTTTAGAGATACTTCACTTGTTCTGTATGAAGATTGCTCAGTCCATTGACAATGACAAGGCGTTTATTATTGTGGTTACTAGCGCCCCAATGGCCGCACTTCCGTTTAGCCTGACGTCAGTGCATACCCTATATATGGCTGGCACGGTTACGCCAACACAAAGAAGCTAGTGGGTGGGGGGGGGGGGTGCATCTGTAAACTGTCCAACTGAAAAACTGAGGGTGGATGTGGGTCATGGTCATTGAGCCATGACTGTGTTTTCCTACATAATGACCAAGAGGAAGACAAGGTAGTGCAAAATTCCAGCGGGAGAGTGAGTGACGGTTACAGTGTGAAGGGGGGGGGGGGGGGGGGGGGCCACCCCCAATGAGCTGAGGTGGGGGAATCTGGAGTAGCAGATGACTATGAGAGGCTCCAGAGTCCCGGTGTGGTGGTTTCAGCGGGTTCCCGTGCTCAGAGGTGTCCCTCGCTTCTGCGCTGCTTCTGCGCATGCGCGGATTTCGCATCAACGGGCCGTAATCGATTAACACGACCCGGGCGACTCGGGTCATCCCAGTCGTCAGAAATTCAAATAGAACACGGCGAGTGGAGTCGACAAATACACGTGCCATGTGCATAAAAAGAATAACTTAGATTAATTAAATGGAAATATAGGTAAACTGGGCCATCATAAAATACTTTAAATCCTATTTTGCTGTATTTTTATCGGTTATTAAAAAAAAAAAAAAAGATTGTCCACCCGAGCGCGGAGAAGCGTATTCGATTATTCGACCCGAGTTTGTAGGATATGCGCATGCGCCAATAAGTGGCTCAGGTGACCCGAGTTGATGCGAAATCCGCGCATGCGCAGAAGCAGCGCAGAAGCGAGGGACACCTCTGAGCACGGGAACCCGCTGAAACCACCACACCGGGGGCTGGGCAACCGATGAGGGAGAGGAGGAATATTCCGGGTTATTATACTCGTATAATTCTTATACAGCATATAAATGCACATATATCCACATATAAGTGTGTATAGGTGTATAATTATGCCTATATATGCATATATGTATGTCTGTGTCTATATGCATATATATATATATACATGTATATTTCTGTCTGTATATGCACATACACATACTGTATGGATATACCACCCAGAGAGAAATCCCACTCTGCACACACACCCACACCCAATAATACTGACTGTTAACTACTGTCTTCTGCCAAATAGCTTGTGGACATATGCGAGAATTCTATGACGCAGACCTGACGCGGTGGCCGAATCGGTAGAGCTTAGGCCTCCCGACACGGAGTTCGATTCCCGGTCGTATCAAACCAGTGAGTCACAACATTTATGCTTGTCACTTCCTAGCTTGGCGCTCAGCATTAATAGGATAGGACAAGGATAATGTGACTGAGTTGGATACATACTTAGATTGGACAAACCAAACACATATACAGCATTCCGCATGCAGTGTGGTTTGGCAACAGCAGCAAGGCGAGCGGGACGTAGCTCAGGCGGTAGAGTGTCAACCTGTAAAGGTGTGAGTCATTTCATCGATCCTGCTCAGTAGACCCATTTGCAGATTGGGCTATTTTCCATTCCAACCAGTGGTCCACAACTGGTTCATCAAAGGCTGTGGGAAAGTGAATATAAAAGACTCCATGCTGCTTAGTGGAAAGAGTAGCCTATTATGTGGCAGCAGGGGGTTTCCTACAAAGAAATATGTTAGAATGACCATAAGTTTGACGTCCCATAGGCGATGATAAATATCAATGAGCTCTAGAGGCTTCATTAAATAAAACAAGCTTTCCTTTTGGCAACAAAAATCACAATTAGAGGTGATACCAACATTTCTACTGTACATTATGTAATAGTAGAACCTTTTGGTGATACTCTGACAGCATAATCCTCACCATAGCGGACGGCACGTACACGATAGCCCCTCGCCACGCTCCCTGCCCCGCCCCAAACCCCTCCCCCCCCCCTCCAACCTCCTGACCAGACGAGAAGTACGAATGAGTAAAGCTAAGATTCCTTACACGCGGTATGCGGAATGCGGCATGCGGTATGCGGTATGCGAATGGGAAGATTCCTTCTACGCGGTATGCGGCATGCGGCATGCGGCACACGACCTGCTATATTTAAAAAATAAAAATAAACAAGTATAGCCCATACTGCACTGTATATGGCCTAATATGGCATTTATATCTATGTAACTTTTGGTACGTCAGACGGAGGTTCCTACCTATATAATTACCAAATTATAGATAAGTATTCCTATTTTTGTAGCTCTGGTAGCATTTTTACCAACCCGAACCCCCACCACCACCACTACCATATGTTTCCCCTCAGCACCCTTGTGCGTGACCCTTCCGTAATGCTCAGTCGCCTCTCCTAGTGTTAAACTATTGGACAAATCAGACTCAGGTTTCTATTCGCACCCCCCTTGTCGCATGCCGCATGCCGCACCGATCGCTACAGGGACCGATCGAGTTGCCGCATTCGCATTCGCATTCGCATTCGCATGTAAGGAATCACCCCCATTGACTTAGATGCTTTCCGATTTTTTGCCCCATTCGCATACCGCATACCGCATACCGCATACCGCATACCGCATACCGCGTGTAAGGAATCTCAGCTTTAAGGGCGCATTCCTTACACGCGGTATGCAGTATGCGAATGCGAATGCGACAAAAAATCGAAACGCCTTGAAGCCTATGAGCTACATTCCTTACACGCGGTATGCGAATGCGAATGCGTTTTTCCGATCAGTCCATGTAGCGATCAGTGCGGCATGCGGAATGCGGCATGCGGCACTGGGGTGCGAATAGAAAACCATCAGTCGCATTTGTCCATTACTGAGCATTATGGATCGGTCACACAAAAGGGTGTGGAGGGGACACACAGGCCTAGAGGGACGGTCCTAACATGGCTCAGTTTAGCTTGCTCCGAGGGATGTTAGGACCATCCCAGATTTTGTTGACCAAAAAGGACGGTCCTAACATGGCTCAGTTTAGGATGGTAGGACCGTCCCAATCGGGAGACAGATGGTTACGGGAAAGCTAAAAATGCTACCATATGCACAGAAATATGAATACTTATCTATAATTTGGTTATAATAAAGGTAGGAACCCCCATGTGACGTACAAAAAGGTACATAGATATAAATGCAATATTTGGTCATATACAGTGCAGTAAGGAGTATACTTGGTAGGTAGGTGTGGGTTGTTTGTAACCTTACGACGGTTACCGGTTGCAGAACTGCAACATTATAGAAAGGCTCCGATAGGTCGGCCCAATCTTTGGTTGAAGACGTGTCTTCTGCGGAGGAAGTGGTCTTCGTAGAGGAAGTGTTATGAAGGCTGGGACATCCTTCACGACGTAGTGACGACGGGGCGCCGGGTGGCAGCGGATCTCTCCGTGCCGTATGTATGTAGTAGAGCTGTATGGTGTGTGTAGTGTAGTGTAGCACTTGCATCCGGTCAGCAGGGGTTCGAGGAAGGCGGGCAAAGGTGGGAGCAGCGGTCGTTCCAGCAACAAGAACCAGACAGAGAAATCGTAATAGGTCAAGGGCCCCACCCAAGAACACAACAACCCTGGTTAGGGGAAGAAGTGAGCCTGGGAGAAATCGAATGGGCAGAATCTAGGAAAGAGAAATGAGGAGAGTTGAGTCAAAGGACCGTGCCTATCTGCCCTATGGTGACCATCCGGCGAGCCATAGACACGGACAGAGTAAGGGTAGAAAGTGAAAATGCCGGCAGGCACCCCCTCCTGGAACTCTTTTTAGACATATCAAGGAGGTGTCCGGCCGGCAGAGAGGTGATAGAGAGAGGTGTGGACGAAGTGCGGTCCGGATAGCAAGTGTGGGTATACTTGTTTATTTTTATTTTTTAAATATAGCCAGTCGTGTGACCAAAAAGGACGGTCCTAACATGGCTCAGTTTAGGATGTTAGGACCGTCCCAATCGGGAGACAGACGGTTACTGGAAAGCTAAAAATGCTACCATATGCACAGAAATATGAATACTTATCTATAATTTGGTTATAATAAAGGTAGTAACCCCCATGTGACGTACGAAAAGGTACATAGATATAAATGCAATATTTGGTCATATACAGTGCAGTAAGGAGTTTACTTGTTTATTTTTATTTTTTAAATATAGCCAGTCGTGTGCCGTGTGCCGTGTGCCGCATGCCGCATACCGCATACCGCGTGTAAGGAATCATGCCATTCGCATACCGCATACCGCATGCCGCATACCGCATATCGCGTGTAAGGAATGCCCGCTTTAAGCGGACATTCCTTACACGCGGTATGCGGTATGCGGCATGCGGTATGCGAATGGCAGTATTCCTTACATGTTGCATGCAGCATGCAGCATGCGGCATTTGGCATGCGGCATCCGGCACATGACTGGCTATATTCCTACCTTTATAATTACCAAATTATAGATAAGTATTCATATTTTTGTGGCTCCAACCAGAACCCCCACCACCACCACTACCATATGTTTCCCCTCAGCACCCTTGTGTGTGACCGTTCCGTAATGCTCCATCGCCTCTCCTCGTTAAACTAATGGACAAGTGCGACTGACTGAACCCCACCACCACCACTACCATATGTTTCCACTCAGCACCCCTGTGTATGACCGTTCAGTAATGCCTATCCTAGTGTTAAACTAATGGACACATCAGACTCAGGTTTCTATTCACACCCTGCGTGCCGCATACCGCATGCCGCACCGATCGCTACATGGACCGATCGGAAAAACGCATTTGCATTCGCATTCGCATACCGCGTGTAAGGAATGTAGCTCATAGGTTTCAAGGCGTTTCGATTTTTTGTCGCATTCGCATTCACATACCGCATACCGCGTGTAAGGAATGCGCCCTTTAGGCATCCGTCTCCCGTTTTGGTAGATCATGGGTTCGAACCATGGTCGAGTCTAACCAATGACTAAAACATTGATACTTATCACTTCCTAGCCAGGCGCTCGACATTATGAGGACAGGGCAAGGACTGGTTGGCTCAGTGTGAGGATAATGTGACTGAGAGAGATATCAGGTCATGGTGTTGGTGGCCTGATTTCCCAGTGGGGCAGAACTATCAAGTTCCCATGAGATATCACAATGTAAAATATTCCGATTAACTGCAATGGTGGGGGAATGCAAATGTTCAATTATTAATCGGGTATACGTGACCAGATGCATGTATGTGTATATGTAGGTGCTGGTGGTGCCTGATTGAGATCTAAAAATAGACATAATGGTGCTGGCAGGGCTGTGTGTAAGGGGCACTCAGAGCCTACCCCTCCCCCCTCTGTTAGTCAGGACCACCACACTCAGGTTCAAGGCAGGTGGTGGCCAGGGGAGCCACACAGCTTGGTGGTGGAGGGCAGATGACTGGTAATCATGGGGACCAGGAATGCTGGATCCCTATTGGTAGAGCTAAAAATGATTGTTTCCCATTGGGGGAATAGGGTGGGGTGATACTCTACACTGAATCCATGTACCATATAAATAATAAACCAGAGGGTTTGACTCTCTCTCTCTTGTTTCACAATTTATACTCTTCCTTTCTCTTTGTCTGTTTTGATTTCACTATAGCCTGCCTACACAACCACAGATTCGAGCCATAGACTTTACATACTGGTGACCATGACGAGTGGTAAATCTCTTAGTTGGAGGAAGGATTCAACTTTACTTTATGGAGACCACTCTTTACAACAAGTTGATACCAGTCGTGATAATTATGACCTTGGTGTAAAGACGTAAAACTCCAACAACCAATCAACCCTCCCAATCCCACCCCCACTCCCAACCCGGTCACACTCCCAACCCCCGACCCTCACCCCTCACCCCTCACCCCCAGCCCGGTCATACTCCCAACCCCCGACCCCCACCACTGACCCCGAGCCAGGGAACACTCCCAACCCCCGACCCCCACCCCTCACCCCCAGCCCGGTCACACTCCCAACCCCCGACCCCCACCCCTCACCCCCAGCCAGGTTACACTCCCAACCCCCGACCCCCACCACGACCCTCACCCCCAGCCAGGTAACACTCCCAACCCCCGACCCCCACCCCTCACCCCCAGCCCGGTGTAAAGATTTCAAATTCCCCCCATATTCAAGTTCCCCCTGGGAACTTGAAAACGTTTTCAAATTCCTCCCAGGGGAATTTGAAAACGTTTTCAAATTCCCTCCCTCGTTTAACTTCCCCCCCCCCCATTTTTGGGGAATTTTCTTTATTTTTGTTATTTTTTGTTATTTTTCATGACAAATATTATAATATACAGAGAATAGCATAATGGAAATTATTACTAGTACAATAAAACATATTTAACCACAAATGACACAAAAAGTCTCCAAGATGGTTAAGAAAAAAATATTATAGGTCTGAAATTTAAAACGTTTTTTAAAGTTTTTTAAACAATTTTAAATTCCCAGAGGGGGGAATTTGAAAATAGGGGGAGGAATCTGAAAACTGTTTTTAAGTTCCCCCCCAGGAATCTGAAAACGTTTTTAATTTCCCCAGAGGGAAGTTAAAAACGTTTTCAGATTCCTGGGGGGGAACTTGGGAAGGGGGAAGTTGAAATCGTTACACCCGGTCACACTCCCAAACCCCCCTACCCACCGCCCACAGTCCCGCCTGCACCAGCTCCCACAATCCAGCCGTCATCATATTACTCCAGCCTACGGCAGAGTGGTCGCGAGATACAGCATGGGACTACAGGAAACGGCTAACAAACACACAAACAAACAAACAAACCCACATAGTTTCTCACCATACACACCCTGCCGTGACATCTACTGCTTTCGACAGCAGCTCCTGTGGACAGTCACCAGATAATCCTCGCCGGACCGACCAGATGCCTCGGCCGCCACCTTCGGCAGCCGCCAACGCCGCGGCTGCCGATTTGTCCGGCTGTGTCTCCCTCCTGGTCGTAGCGTGTCTTCTCGTTGCGATGCTAAAGTTAAAGACCACGACTGTTTCCCCATTCAGAATAATGTGGGTGCGGATAGTGTGTGCAGTGTTGGTGTCCGTGCTGCTGCTGTTCAATGTATGGCGGGCGTGGTGCTGTGAGAATAATGGCGGCAGTGGTCATGTCCACCAAGCGGAGACTGTCAGACTCAGGAAAGCTGAGGACATTTATACCGTCCAGTGTGCGTTACAGAAACTAATACGATACAACTCCGCCGATTTGGCGGCTGCGATTAACAACAGACAGTTGAGTGTAGCCGCACGTCCGCGGGGGAAAACGGCGTTGAGTGCTAGGCCAGCAGCAATAGCAGAAAAAGCAGCAGGAGCAACAACAAAGAGCGCCGCCATGTTGGAGCACTACGGCTGGGGGGAATTGCGGTATAAGCAAGAGCCTGTGAACCCGGCCTGGCTGACTCGGACGGACGGAGGAGCCCGGAGTCGGGACTGGGACAAGATGCCGGTGATCCTCATGTGGACCACGGAGCAGCACCACAACCGGTCGGTGTCGATGGCGGATGGCGCCCGGTACATGGAGGAGGCGTTCCACTGCCCGGTAACCAGCTGCATCTACACGAACGACCACTCCAAGTACCTGGCGGCTGACGCCGTTATCTTCTTCCAGATGGAGTTCCACCCGGAGCTGCCGGGGGCGGCGCCGGCCCACCGGCTGCCGCATCAGCGCTATGTGTTCCTGAACCGCGAATCGCCGATGCATCCGTACATCAGGAGGGTCACCACTAATAGCACCTTCATCCGGGGATTCTACAACTGGACCGCCACCTATCGTCTCGACTCGGACATCCACACGCCCTACCTCGCCTTCTACAGGCGCATCGCGCCCTTCGAACCGAAATCTAGGTCGGAGATCATGCGCAATAAGCGGCCCGGAGTGAAGATGGTGGCATGGTTCGTCAGTCACTGTGAGACGCAGTCGCGTCGGGAAGACTACGCCCGGGAGTTGGGAAAGTATGTGCCAGTCGACATCTGGGGGAAGTGCGGGCCGAACAAGTGCGGCCGGAACCACAACTCGATTGAATGCTACAGGATTCTCGATGACTACTGGTTCTACTTGAGCTTCGAGAACTCACTGTGTCAAGATTACGTCACCGAGAAGGTGCTGTTCCCGATGGATTACAGCTACATCGTGCCTGTCGTGTTCGGCGCCGCCAACTATTCGAAGCAGCTTCCACCACATTCGGTTATCAACGTGATGGACTTTGCGTCGCCGAAGCAGCTGGCGGCGTACCTTGTCAGTCTGACCCGGGACCCTGGACGGTACCTGGCGTACCTCAGCTGGAAGGCCCTCTACCGGCCGGCCTATGCACCAAACCCGGTTTGCGGCATCTGTGAGCGGCTGCGCGAGAAGCACCAGCGGGGACAGGTGTACACTGACTTTGACGGCTGGTGGAACAGGGACCAGTGTGACATGAACTGGTTAGAACGAAATCGGAAAAACTGGTGAGGTAGGCATTGTGGTTGAAGTGCAGTGCAGAGCAGTGCAGGACACACACACACTCAGATGTGTATATTTAAAATCTGACCATCCACGCAGGTCTGGAGGCGGTAATGTCCAGATGCAGCTGGTATCATCATGGTTTGCAAAGAGCCACTCGCAGGTGGCGCCAGTGTGGCAGAAGCGAGAACTAACTCCTGTTCTAATAGATAATAGCTTATATAGACCCCTTTCAATGTTTATAAACATTGTGTATGTGCGCGCAGCTTGGCTGCAGAACGAAGGCTCACTGCCATTGAGTTTGCCGGTACGCGCAGTGCAAAACTTTTATTCAAAATTAATAGAAATGCAGAACCCTAAGCATATAAATTTAATACAATCTATTCGTTGAATATGTTTTCTATATGTGTGCCAAGCGGTTTGTGTCTAGGTGATGTGGTTTTAGAGATATTTCACATTTTCTGTATGAAGATTGCTCACTGCCATTGACAATGCATTGAGTTTGCCGGTACGAGCAGTGCAAAACGTCTATTTTATTCAAAATTAATAGAAATGCAGAACCCTAACCTTATAAATTTCATATAATCTATTCGTTGAATATGTTTTCTATATGTGCACCAGGCGGTTTGTGTCTAGGTGGTGTGGTTCTCGAGATATTTCACTTGTTCTCTATGAAGATTTCTCATAACCATTGAGTTTGCAGTGTGCCAGTGTGTCGTCCTGCAGCCAGAATGAGCGCGCACTGACCTAAATACCTATGCTGACGTCATATGAAATAGGTATATAGAGAAGGGAACTGATATGTGGTAGTTTCTTTATATATATTCCCATAATACATTACAGAATATATATTATTTTATCTGATTATGGCCGAAGCTATTCACACTGTGTCTGTTCGGGTAAGTGACAATTGGCTATTCGCATAGTGGCCATGGAGATTTTAGGTAAGATGATGAGAGTAGACACAGATACAGGCTTCCAACCGGCCCGGAAAGTGAAAGTGGCTGCAAGACACTGTTGCGTGCCAAGGTGTGGTGGGGTGTAGGTGGGGTAGGTGTGTGTGGTGGGGCTACAGATACAGGCTTCCGACCCCGGAAGTGAAAATGGCTGCAAGACACTGTTGTGTGCCAAGGTGTGGTGGGGTGTAGGTGGTGTAGATGTGTGTGGTGGGGGGGCGGGGGGGGTGTATGGTGGGCTGTAGGTGTGTGTGGTGGGTGTTGTACGGTGGGTGTGTTTGGTGGAGGTGTATGGTGGGGGTGTAGGGGTGTGTGGTTGGGGTGTAGGGGGACGTGAGGGTGGGTGTAGTGGGAGTGTGTAGTGGGTGTAGAGGTGTGTGGTGGGGGTGTATGTGGGTGTGTAGGGGTGTGTGTGGGAGTGTGTAGTGGGTGTGTAGGTGTGTGTGGGGGGTGTATGGGTGTGTGGTGGGGTGTATGTGGGTGTGTAGGGGTGTGGTTGGGGGTGTAGGGGGAGTGGGGGGGGGGGGGGGTAGTAGGTGCTGTGTGGGCGGGTGTGTGTGGTTGGGGTGCAGGTCTGTGTGTTGAGGGTGTTGGTGTGTGTGGTGAATTCTCCTTCAGCACTTCGACCACACTGGTTGCAACTGTCCAGCCATCTATACACAAATGCTGAGCGGCGCCTAGCACGAGCAGATGCGTAGTTATCCTCGTGTAAAGTCGCCGGCTGGCTTGCAGGGTTACACAAACACAAAGAAGCTAGGATGGGGATGCATCTGTAAACTGAATAACTGAAAAACTTAGTGGGGATGTGGGTCATGGTCATTGAGCCATGACTGCTGCCAAACCTTGTTTCTAAGTTTGACTACCAGTACCAGTATATCCATACATCCATACATATATGTATATATATGCATATATAGATGTCCATATATACACATATATACACATATATATATGCATATATATGTGTGTATATACATACCTACATGTATGTATGTGATATATGTGCATATATACACATATATACACATATATATGCGTATATATGCATATATATATGTATATATGTATATATGCGTATATATGCATATATATGTGTATATATACATATATATATATACATATCTACATGTATATATGTGTATATATGCATATATATGCACACATATCCACATATATGGGTGTACATCACTATATGTTTATAATTATGCCTATATATATATATATATATAATATACATGTATATGTTTGTCTGTAAATGCACATATAACATATACTGTATGGTGGATATACCACACAGAGAAATCCCACTTTGCACCCACACCTGTCATGTATGTAGGTCACCGGGACGTACGGAGAACCAGCTACGACTGGAATGTACCAGGGACAACCGATGGTAAATAAACGTCAGTCATGAACTAGAACTCAAGTAGGTACAAGATTCACCCGTACTGCTGCAGTAGGGGTGAAAACCAACCCTATGTAGAAGCTGTCGAAAAAACGGGTCAATGAATTGAAAGCCTAATTTCACAATCTAAGAAGCAACATTTATTCTTTACATATGTCTTATTGATAGCCCACTACCTTTGAGTTGAAAAGTATAATATAATATCTAGTTTAATGCAATTTAAAAGTGAAATCAATGGCGTTCTGCAGCCGCCATCTTGTCTTTTTGCATTCTCTCCCATTTCACCAACTCTGTGCCTATATGGGTAGCCATTTGATACTGGAGCCGCAGTTTCTAGGTCATGTTCCATACTCAAGCTATTTTCCCCCGTATTTAGACTACGTTGTCATTCACCTGTGTACTACAAGTACCGGGTGAATCTTTTATCTAGAACTCAAGGTGTCCTCCCCTTTGTCAAATCGTGATGTATGGCATCATATAATCCATTACTCTAATGCACACACAGGCAGATGGGTTGTTGTTTTAGCAGTCTACACAAGGATGGCCACTGGGTGTGGGTGTGGGTATGGGTGTGGGTGTGGGTGTGGGTGCAGAGTGGGATTTCTCTCTGTGTGGTATATCCACCACCCAGCATATGTGTATGTACAAGAACACAACAACAGACTAAAGTCAGTATTGGACAGAGCCAGGGAATTCGATTTAAAATTAAACCCCCAAAAAATCTAAAATTTGTCAAGAACAGGTAAATTATGTTGGTCATCTGAGGGATTGTTGCCTAGCAAAGAACGTATACAAGCAATAATTGATATGCCAACACCTAATTGTAAAAATATACGGATTTTCGGTAAAGAATTATATATTGGCAGAGAGCATTATTATTCTTGGGCTTTGGAGTGGGGAGAAGGTTATGTAATCTAAAAAGCAATGGTGCCCCCCACTCACATGATGACATGATATAAACTATGTGAGATATATGTTCATGCATGATGCCTAAAGTTAATGAAGAGATGTTCTTATATCTGAAGCAGTTCAAGGTTGATGAAATGTTCCTCTATGTATTCATAAAGAATGCAATTGGAGAAAAAGGATATTTTTGGTACATATATATATCTAATTGTAACTGTATGCAACTATCTGCCCCGACCAGACCCAGGGCCAAGCACACCAGCCATACTACATTCCTTAGAGCCACACCCTGCAGGCTGGTTTTGGGTGGCAACCCCCATATTAGGGCATTGCACTGACCAGTCTGTAGGGGAGTGTTTGATTGGCTGGCTGTGGGAGATCCGGTCACCTGACACCCCTTGGCCTATCATGGCCACACAAGTCTCATTCTAATTAATTATTCAAGAAACTTCTGCAGACACTCTGGAGAGGGATCACTCTACTCCTGGCTCTTTAGTGAGACAGACCTACTCTTGAGCAGGAACCACAGACACTCTGTCTGATGCTAGCCAAATTCACCTATTCAAATTGAGTGTATACACAGCCATAGGACTCCTGTCCCATGGGCTGTAGGCACTGTTTTCAGTATACAGGCTAAGTTGATAATGAGACATAGTGTGGACAGTAGAAGGTGAGGGGTTAGGTTGATGGGTCACTGGTAGGTGAGCAGGCGTTGGTATCATTAAAGCACAACATCCTCACTGTCTATCTGTGTGACTTGTCTTCCTTTCTTCCTTAGTATTGGTTAGTGTTGGTTGATAAGTTGATACTATTGGTTTAGTATGACTGCATCACAGGTGATATGAAGGGGAAGAGTATTGTAGGAGCATGGGGTGCTCAACGCGGCCGAGCAACCCTCATGTTATTATAATTGGTGACTACGATGAGACTCTGAGACGATTCTCAGAGATGACTGAAGAACTTGTGGAGGATGAGAGATGCGCTGCGGTGACGAGAGACGTGCCGCGATGAGGGGAGACGCGTCGGGGAGGCTCCGGGTGACGAGAGACGCACATGTGGCGACGAGAGGCGCACTGCTGGCGACGAAAAGACGTGATGACGACACCCGTGATGACGACAGGCGCGCACGTCATCGATGGTCAGGGAGGGCCCAAAATTGTGCTTATATTGCTTGTCCGGGATGCTGGGGCGTCGAGATGGGGTTGAGACACTGTGTACCACCATGTGTGAGGGTGTGTGTGATATATGTTGTTAAGAAGTACAGGGAATGTGTGAACGTTAATATATATGTGTTGATACTATTGTTGATATATGTATGTATGTAACAAAGGCACACACAAGGAGGCAGGGAAACACAACCACATGGCATGCACACTGCCTGCACTCACACAATACATGGAACGAAAAAGAATGTGTGAACGGGAATATGTGAACGTTAATATATATATGTGTTGATACTATTGTAGATACGTATGTATGTATAAAGGAGAAAAGGTTAAAGTTGCATGGTCCGATGGCCTTTGAATTTTTGTCTTATTTTTTAGATAAATATATCAAATTGATCGTTACAAGCTACTAATCATTACTCCGGAGTGATTTTGATTAAAGATGATTAGTTTTGAAGTAATATGAGCTGAAAGAACCAAAAATAATTTCGACAAGCTTGCCAAAAGTCCTGTGGCTATGACCCAGATGTCATCTCGCGGTGACCACGTGATGTGAGATGACCTGGAACCTTACAGGACTGTAGGTAGGTATTCCTGGTTGGGGTGTAACATTCTGGGAATGGATTAGTGACATAGGCCCCTGGCACTAGGGCTTTAAAAAAAAAAATGTGTGTCTGTTGTCTGCTTGTGTCTGTCTGTCTATGTATGTCTGTATGTATCTGTGTGTGTGTCTGTCTGTGTGTATGTCTGTGTGTGTCCATCTGTGTGTTTCTGTGCTGTGTATGTGTGTATGTATGTGTGTATGTATGTCTGTGGTGTATGTGTGTCTGTGTGTGTATGGATGTGTCTGTCTGTGTATGTCTGTATGTGTGTGTGTCTGTGTATGTATGTGTGCATGTATATGTGTGTCTGCCTCTGCCTGTGTGCGGCTGTCTATGTGTTTCTGTATGTGGGTGTGTCTCTCTCTCTGCAAAGTCAGGTCAGGTGTATGTGTCTGTGTATGTCGGGTGTGTGCATATCTGTGTGTTTGTGTGTCTGTGTGTGCTGTCTATGCATGTCTGTCTGTGTGTGTCTATCTATGTGTGTCTGTCTGTGTGTGTATATGTATGTGTGGTAATGTCTGTGTGTGTATGTGTGTGTATGTATGTGTATCTATGTGTGTCTGTGTATGTATGTATGTGTGTATGTATGTGTATGTATGTGTCTGTGTGTATGTATGTGTGTATGTCTGTGTGTGTATGTCTGTGTGTGTCTGTCTGTGGGTGTCTGTGTGTGTCTGTGTGTGTGTGGCTCTCTCTCTGCAAAGTCAGGTTGGGTGTATGTGTGTCTGTGTATGTCAGGTGTGTGCATGTGTGTGTTTCTGTGTATGTGTGTGCTGTCTGTGTATGTCTGTCTGTGTGTGCCTATCTATGGGTGTCTGTATGTGTGTGTATGTGTGTATGTATGTCTGTGTGTGTATGGCTGTGTGTGTATGTCTGTGTGTATGTCTGTCTGTATGTATATGTATGTGTGTCTGTGTGTGTATGTCTATGTGTGTATGTCTCTGCATGTCTGTCTGTGTGTATGTCTGTGTGTGTATGTCTGTGTGTGTATGTCTTGTGTGTGTATGTCTGTGTGTGTATGTCTGTGTGTATGTCTGTCTCTGTGTCTCTGTAAAATCAGGTCAGGAAACACACAGACACATACACACACATCCACCTCATATCCCCTTCCCCTCTATGACCCTGCACAGCAGGCCTACTTGGTTGGGGGGGCTAATGGGGTCACGAGATTGGCCTAATTGGTTAATGGCCTTCCTGCATAATGGGTGTTTCAAACTGAGTGTTCAAAGGGGTGAGGTTATAAACTCACTGGTTATTCTGTATATACTGTCCCAAATCATTAGCTAATAGACCAATATCTAAGTTGGATATATAGCATCAAATGTAAGTAGTTGTTTTAATTTTGACCAAATTATATTTCATCGGACCATACAACTTTAAATTGGGGTGGAGTCCGTTTTTCGTCCGGTTCTGGCCCGATATATAGAATTACATGTAAACTAATTGCAATCAGAAAGAATTAAATCGGGATGTGCGCGCGACGGTAACTTCATATCTAATCCAAAAACGATCACATACCTGGATACTGGGGGGGGATGTCCCAGTATCTGCTGGTAGCACCCTTATCCCTGTGATTTTAGAAAAAGTTTGGCAACAGTCATGAATCAGGAACCATTACCCACATCCACACTAAGCTGTACAATTGGACTTCGGACGTATACAGACGCAGTCCCACCCAAGCTCAAATTAGTTAACCTAACGAATTTTTTTTTTTGAATGTCGATCAAATTAATACATATTATTATTATGCTAAAAATTAGGCAGATTGAAAAGTATTGACTCATTAATTTGGACATACACCCCAGGACACTGTCCCCCCTCCCTCCTTTAACCCTCCCTTAGCCCCCGCTCAGTGCTATCCCCCTACTGTGAAAGATGTATAGACACCATGAGTCTTGTTATGTAACTGCCTTTATTTACCTTCCTTCACTCTGACGTCAGCCGGTAATACATTGGGGGTGTTCGGATACTTACATATCTAATACCCCTGTCACACTACGACGTGACGAGCCAACGTGAGCCTAACGTGATCATTTTTCGTCATGACGTTGGGTTACGTCATGATGACGTCAAAATGACGTTAGAATGACGTCGAGCTATGTCACATTACGTCGTGTTACGTCGAGTTACCTCAAGGTTTTGGACATGTTCAAAACTTTGGACGTAGGTCGAACGTAAGGGTTTACGTTCGCCGTACGTTCTGTTCACGTTCAGTGAACGTCAATGACGTTAAACGGACGTTATTTCAACGCTGCTCACTACGTTCAACTACGTTCCACTACGTTCCACTACGTTGACCCACATTAAACCAAGTGCAAAAGCCTACGAGGCTTAATGGGAACGTCAGGAGAACGTCAGGAAAACGTCAGGAGAACGTCAGGAGAACGTGCATTCAACGTACGTTCAACGTCTCATTACATAGCTAACGTCATGTAACGTTCTTCTGGCGATGGAATAACGTTCATAACGTTCCGTGAGCGTAGTGACGTTGTCCTCTCTCGTGACTGACGGTATCACTACGCTTTACCAACGTTACGTTCTCGTCCACTACGCTGCATCCACGTTCAACTTGTGCCCAAATTTGCATACTACGCCGAAAAGTTCAACGTTCTTCACGTTCTCCCTACGTTGACGTCGTTACATCGTAGTGTGACAGCCCCATTACATCTCCCTTTCTTAATAATAAATATCGAATTAACACATAGTATCCATTTACGTCCTGACCTACCATACCACGTATATGATATATTTTTACACTCATTAGCAAAGTGCGATCATATCGTGATATCCCCCTTTTTTACTCAAGTCGACCACATATTTTCATCAAATTACAGATGATACATGACCCTCATATTATTACAACATGAAGGGTAAACACGCGTTCGCTACTACTGTAGTTGAGAAGAGCCAATGATTAACCACATCCCTATGTCAGGATATGTGTATGCTCTCCTTTACAACTAACATTATAAATTGAAAATACAACAGTAAATTACAAGAGATAACTCACTTAATGTGTCCCCGATCGGTGCAACGAAACTAATAAATACAGTGTTCATGCGTTGATGAAAAACCGCCTATTCTAAAGGCTGCATTCCATATACGCGTAATGCGTATTGCGAATGCGAATGCGAATGCGACAAAAAATCGAAACGCATTGAAACCTATGAGCTACATTCCATACACGCGTAATGCGTAATGCGAATGCGAATGCGTCAGAAATCCATTATTCCGATCGCTCCATGTAGCGATCGGTGCGTAATGCGTTATGCGTCAAGCTGGTGTGAATAGAAACGGAGTGAATAGAGCTATGTGAATAGAAACCTGAGTCTGATGTGTCCATTAGTTTAACACCAGGAGAGGCGACTGAGCATTACGGAACAGTCTCACAGAGGGGTGCTAATTGGAAACACATGGTGAGCTGGGCACCGGGAGACATACGGTTAGGGGAAAGCTAAAAATGCTACCATATGCACAGAAATATGAATACTTATCTATAATTTGGTTATAATAAAGGTAGGAACCCCCATGTGACATACAAAAAGTTACATAGATATACATGCAATATTTGGTCACATACAGAGCAGTATGGATAATAATTGTTTATTTTTATTTTTTAAATATAGCCAGTCGTGCGCCACATAACGCATTACGCATTACGCGTATATGGAATGCTGGCATTCGCATAACGCATAACGCGTAACGCATAACGCATTGGTCGTAATGCGAAGCCTTCCAGACCG